>JAULKM010083624.1:0-11503 GCA_032355605.1 Rubia tinctorum
CAAAATACAAGTATAAAACTAGCTTACTCTACCAAAGAAGATACTAAATAGACAAACTAAGAGAAGCATAGAATGTTTCAATTTCTATCATTTTCTCTCGCTGCCTAGGAGCCCTCTCGGGTTTTCATCTTAGCTTCACACATTTTTTTTATTTTTCAATGCTCACCCTCACCTTTTTCCACACCATTTGGCCTATCATTTTTTGCATAGGTCACCCTTTCGGGTTTTTGACCTATCCGGACCCCTCAATTTTGCATAAGTTGCCCTCTCAGGTTTTCAACTTAGCGGGAATATTTTATTTCCGAACAAAACAAATCAAAGTAGAGCATATGCACACTACAATACAATACAATGAGACATGTTTCTCTTCCCCACACATTGTCCTCAATGTGATAAAAGGACAAGATAAAGAAATAAGGGAGAAAGAAAAAACAACTCACAAGGTATGGTGGATAGATGAGATGATGAGATCCGGAAGGATGGAAATTGGTGATATAAAGGGCGCATAAGTTGGGTAAGTAGTAGTCTATGCATACGGTTTTCTATATAGTTTGAAGGAATACTTTGGATGGTCATATCCTGATCATTACAAGTACGTTTTGGACGTGTGAGTAGTGATTTTCGTTGGTTTTGAGAAGATCTATACGGTGGTGAAGTCAGGTTGGCATTCCGAAATTCGGAGCATGGCGAAATAATGTTGCTCTTGGTGGAAAACTTCGAATGACCATAACTTTACGCTCGATGGTCCGTTTGGGGAACATTTTTTTATTCCACCTAAATTTTCGAGACGCATGCAGTTCCCTGCCCTTATTTTTTTTAGAATGGAGGCCATTTTCATTTTTGAATCGTCAATTTGTTCCAATTTGCTAATAGTCGACTAACACTTGTGAGGCCTGAAATCGATGCTCCAATTAGTGAAACATGCATTTTTTGGGACCAGGATACGCCTTAAGAGGGTAGGTTTGGGTAAATAATTAATTGGCTTATTTAACAATACTTGTTGTTAAATATGTGGGCCTTACATATTAATGTGGGAGCGATTTTAATCAATGTGTTTGCTGGAGTAGTTGGCAATAGCATTTTTAGCACCTTGAAAAGGTCTCGGGTTCGAAACCCACTTTGGACGAATATCTATTAACTTATGTTCCATAACTGCATTTGGAGAATACGTCATCTCAATTTAATTTTTTTATTTAAAAAAGGCTTATATTTTTTTTAAAAGTTAAGAGAACGCATTTTTATTTTTTTTATATTTCGGCTACCAAAAAACTAAAAAAAATAATATTAGATGACGCATTTTGAGAGTGCGGCCTCTCAAATTATAAAAAAAAAATTGGAAAACAAAAAAATTAAAATAATATTAGAGGACACATTCTCCAAATGAGTCCTCCCAATTTTTAATTTTTTAAAAAATATTTTGGATAGCAAAAAACTATAAAATAATATTAAAATAAAAATAATATTAGAGGACACATTTGGAGAATGCGTCCTCTCAAATTTTTAATTTTTTTTAACTTCAGATATAAAAAAACTTTTTAAAAAATAAAATAAATATCTTAGAGGACGCATTTGGAGAATGCGTTCTCTCCATTTTTGAGCTCAACCCTAGTTAGCATCCAACTTTTGTTTAATCAACCCCAACCAAGAATGAACTCAATCACCGTCCCAGTTGAATTTGCACTTTTACTTTTTTTTTATACTATTCTCTTTCAAAGTTTGACCACATATTTGAATAATTATATGAACAAAAATATTATCGTATATGATATTGTTCAATTTTTCATAACAATTAGTTTCTTAATATCAACTTTTTATTTGCTGTTATTATACGTAGGTAAAAATATTAATGGTTAAACATGTTTTTTAAATAGCGTGATAATGATGGGGTGCAAATTCAACTGGTACGGAGGGAGTAGCGATTGTTAGTCACATGATAATTTACTTCTTTACTCTAGGTCAACATTCAATGGTCAAAGGATTAAAACCTTAATCAAACCTTCGCAGTATTTGTTTGCTCCATGTTCAATTTGGTTTGACGGTACCACAAATGTGACCGTTCTCTCAAAATATTAAAAAATAGCCCCCAGATGAATCTATAAAAGCCAACGAAATCAGCAAAAATATTTCATCAATCCAAAACCGCACAACTAAGAGCAAGAGGCAAAGCATTAATATAAAGTTCATTACTGATATCAATGGCAGCAATGGTAGTGAAGAACAGGCAAGTTTTGTTCAAGAACTTCATTGATGGACCACCCAAGGTTTCCGACTTCGAAGTCACCACTGAAACTACGATAAGCTTGAAGGCTCCTGAAGATGCTATCAATGGCGTCGTCCTCAAGAATCTGTACTTGTCATGTGATGCTTACCTCTGCTTCCTCATGCAAGGATCACGCTCTGCCATGGCTGATACCTTCGATGGCTGGAGTCTTGGCTCGGTAAGTCATGGTTAATCACCGCGTATGTCCGTGTTGTTGTATTTTAACATTTATAAAGTTACTGCAACTAAGATCAGATGCATGTACATTGCAGCCAATTGGAGGATTTGGTGTATCAGAAGTGGTGGATTCAAAGAATGCAAGGTTCAGCAAGGGAGATTTGGTGTGGGGTGAAACCATGTGGGAAGAGTATAGCTACTTTGCAGAGCCACAATTTCTTGTTAAGATTGACCAAAACGATGTTCCACTTTCATATTACACTGGTGTTCTTGGTAAGTTTCATGAATGTTGCAAAGAAAACGACTTACGAGTATTATTTTGGTACGATGGATACTAAATTTCCTTGTGTGTTAAAAGGTATGTCCGGATTGAGTGCGTACGCTGGATTCTTTGAGGTTTGTAAACCAAAGAAGGGAGACAAGGTGTTCATATCAGCAGCATCTGGTGCAGTTGGTCAACTCGTGGGTCAATTTGCTAAACTCACCGGCTGTTATGTGGTTGGCAGTGCTGGCACGCAAGAAAAGGTACTCTCTCCTTCCACAGTAAATAACCCAGAGTATTTGATTGTTAATGTATTTATATTTAAATATATCAATGACGGCATATTATATTAGTAATGAAAATTTATTTCTTACTATAGATTTTTTTAAATAATGATATTATTTTATATATGTATTTAAATGTATTCAAATGTAATTTAAAATATGATTTATAAATTTAAAAGTGTTAGCTGTAATTCACTAGTTTTAACTCGCATGAGATGAAATACTACTGTCTATTTCACTCTGCCATCTTCCTTTTTAATTTAGTTGCATTTAATTTAATCAGATTCAATTTACATATTTAAATTTTAATAAAATATTAATCAAATAATTTAATACTATTAATTAATCAATTTACTTCATTTTAGGGAGTTTAATTTAATTTAGTTTGAATGAAATTTAATTAAAAGCAATATGTTATATATATATATATCCTTAATCGAATTTAAGTAAAAAAGAAAATGAATGAAGGAAAAATGATAAGAATTATGAGAACTAATTAAATTTTATCAAATACTACCCTGTCCTAGAGAAAATGACACATTCACTTTTTCCAAGTCAAAATTTTTAAATTTTGACCCTAATTATATATTAATATATAATAAAAATATCATTTGAGATATTGTTAGAATTGTCTTAACATTTATTTTTTAAATATCAAAATTTTATGCAAAATTGCTGTGTGTAGCTAGAAATATTGTTGGTCAAACATGATGATTGAAAATCGTGAAAAAGTAAATGTGTCATTTTCTCTGGAATAGAGGTAGTAGAAAAACAACAATAATATTAAGGCATTATTGTATAAAGGAAGTTTGATATTCGGGATATATGTAGATGCGCAGCTGCACAAGATCCTAAAAATGGGAACTTAATATACAACGCTCCTATCATTATAGGAGTGTATAAATTATTTTTAAAATAGTATTTTGAATAAGTAACTAACGTGCTAGGCCTGTATTCACGTGCATCAAAATGAAATACTCCCTCTGGTTTTTTTAATTGGTACTTGTAAGATAGCACAAGTTTTTTTTAAAAGTAAAATTAATGGTGGAGATTGTATTGGAATTGTTAGAGTTATAGTCATATAACTCAATATATAAGATCACGACTCCCCCCTACACAATACCAATTGGTTTTATGATAAGGGCTCATGATTCTAATATGGTATCAGAGCCCAAGGTTGGCTCGTTACCCCTTTTTGTCCACGTTTTCGCGATGATGTCCTGCTGCTGAACGTGAGGGGCGTGTTAGAGTTAGAGTCCCACATTGGTGGTTGACAGTCATATAACTCAATATATAAGATCACGACTTTCCCCTACATAGTACATATTGGTTTTATGATAGGAGTCAATGATTCTAACAGGAATGATAAAAAGTGAATTGAGTGGTAGAAAAAAAAATCTAGTAATTACCATATAAGAAAAATGTCAAATAAAAAAAAATCATCTATAAATAGTAAGTGTAGCAATATTAGATAAGCAGAGGAGTACTACTGTCCAAATGCTATTAAATTCATTGTTAACCCTCATGAGTACTATAATGTCAAGTTGAAAATCTTTGTTGAGATCCGCAATCATGTTACCATGTCTCTTTTGGACCACCAATTAACAGCTTAACTATAGTCATCTTAAAACGAAGATGCCTTGTTATAATTTACAGGGAGAATACTTGATGAATGGCTTCTTATAATTTACAAGGACATTACTTTGTTTTATATTAAATATAAGAGTACGTCTCCTACACAATATCGTTTCATGGTAAGACCAATGAAATAACATAATATAATATGAGTTTTTTAAAATTTGAGGGTTACGATGTAATTATTTTAAATTCGGGTTACTTTAGTAAACAATGCTGAACCCATGGACTTATTTGCAAATATCCGAAAAACACAACCATCCATTCTGCTCCCCTCCTTTGCCGCCGCCGCTCGCCATTGCCGAAGTCCTACTCCATTCTTCACGTCTTCATTTGGTGCGACGCCATCGCAGGATATTTTTCGGTTTTCTTTTGAAGAATATAAACAATTTTGACGAGGATGATGAACGGTGGCCAAGGTCGAATTCGTCAACACTGGGTTCATCAATCGCCAGAAAATTGAGGGTTTCGACGGAGAGGATGAACGATGGCCAAGGTTGAATTTTCTATTAATGGATTTGCCCCGATTTGAATAGTTGCGCAGGCGATGGGAATTGGGCCGGAGTTTCGTGAAAATTTGGGTAGGAGTTCCGGTGACGATTGGACTTGCAGCTCGGTTCCCAGTGACGATCGGATGAGCAACTCGAACTTGTAGACGCACAACTCGATTCAATTGTTTGAGTTGACGACTGCAAAACCGTCGGAGTCGAATCAGAGTTTGCCTCCGTGAGATGAACACTGGCCATATTCAATTCCGGTGGCGATTTCCAGTTTTCGGTGAATCTGGACGTCAAACGGGTCGGTTGGGCAAAATTGGAACAATTTATTGGGCTTGCTTGAACTGAATATGAGGAAATATACGTAAAAACCCGTGTAGCAAAAATGAGGAAAAAAATTGATTCACGAATTTTTTCAGCCCGAATTTTGACCCGCGAGATTCTTGTGACTTGGAATAATTAATTTCACAATTATTTATGTCCAACACCCTAAAAAGTGATATTTGCACCCAAATTCCTCTTTCCTCTCTCAAACTTTCTTAAATTATATTTGAAATCTCATCTCTAATTAAAACGTTAATCATTGGTCTCAATGTGAAACGGTCTCGCACAAGACTTTACCTAAATATAAATGCCATTTATTTATATATTATGATGAATTTAATACATTTTTACAATTAACAATATTTCTATTATGGGTTTTTTCTAACGGTTGTCCATGGACATTCGTTAACATGATTATATTCCTTGTAAAGTTGTGAGTGGTGGACTTTTTCATGAAACAACATTAACTAATACCATCTAGATAATATACAAAACAAATTTATACCTTATTAAATATGGTTCCTGTAAGATTCATAAACTTTTATCATAAAACCAATTGATACGATGTAGATGTGACCTTTGATCTTATATACTAAAATATACTAAAATGTGGAACTCTCAAACACATCCCCTCACGTGCGGCGACGTTATTCATCGCGCCCAAATGTGGACAGAAGGGGGTCACATGCGTATCAATGGAAATATACTTTCGCTGGGCCTATCAGATCAACCTTGAGCTCTGATACCATGTAAGATCCATGTGTTTCTATCATATAATTAATTGGTACCATGTAGAGATGATCCATGATTTTATATACTAAATAGATACTATGTCAACCAGTTCCTTAATTAATTAGTATACTACGTGTTATCAATTTACTTCCAATAAATAGTTTGCAAGTTTCCTCCAATTTGAGCTATTTTTTAAGATTGACATGTAATACTATAACTCATGTATAATCCAAAATAATATCTCCAATGCAAATATAAATGAAATATTTTAATTCATATATTATTTATATACAATTATATATATATTTTAAAAACAAGCATTTCTGTAAAATAATTAAATTATTACTATGTAAGTTTTTATACAAATCACCAAAACTTGTGGAGTTCATATATTTTTATACAAGTCACCGAAAAGTGTGCAATTCACAGGTTTACTTTAGAGACTAAACTTCTCAATATTACATTTGTCAGAATACGTTAATCCATATCATAATTTTTACATATGACAATTATTAATATAGAAGAATGTATCACCATCAGAGATAATAAAACATAATACAAAATTTTGCAATTACGCAATGTCTAAAATTTGAGATGGAACAGTGGATTCAAATTTTATAACAATTGAATCTCCAACGAGTTGTGAGATTGATTGGCCTCTCCAATATATTTTATCTCAATTTTTTTAATTCCCAATGCTAAGACATTCTTCTGTAATAATCATTGTCAAATGTCAAAATTATGATGTGTTCTTTACATTGCATACATTTTGATAATTTATATAAGAAATTTCCTAGTAATTTCAATGATTTTACATGAATGCATGTTTTTAAAAAATTTTAAATTGTATATAATATATGAATTAAAATATTTAATTGGAGATATTATTTTAGATTAGACCTAGTCAGAGTCAGTCAGAAAAAAAGTTCAAGTTGAAAGGAAACTGTAAGTTGATTATTGGAAGGAATTTGAAAACATGTAGAATGCTAATTAATGAAGGAACCGTAATAAGAGGTAATGTTGTTTTGTGTATAATCTAGGTGGTATTAGTCAATATTACTTAATAACTCCACCACAACAAAACGTTTCATGAAATCTATTCTTGTTAATTAACAAGTGCCAAAGGACACTCATTAGAAAATTCCTTTTATTTATGTGTTGATAGAATTTTGTTGTTGAAATTAATAATATCAACCGGTCAAACTTTGTTCGTACGACAGAGAGTAGCCATTATTGCGGATGAAATGGCTAGCGGAAAATTTATTCTAGGAATTCATTATTTTCTTATACTATTCTAACGTATGTGTATTCTCTTGAATTTGTTACAATGGCAATCAGGTTGATATTCTGATCAATGAGCTTGGATTTGATGGTGCTTTCAACTACAAAGAAGAGGACCTTAGTACTGCTCTGAAAAGGTAAATTCACACACCGAATCTTCATCTTTCTTCTTATTATTACTATTAGGGAGATATACTGATATAAACCCTATATAATTTAAGTAAGTCTACATGTAACATTGAGATAATTTTTAGTGCAAAAATAACTCTAATTACTTTATATAAGTGCAAATATAACCCTAAACACTATATTCCGGCATTGACTAGCCATTTCCGGTCATTGACCCATCGGAAATGACCAAAATACCCTTTGACCAAAATACAAAATGCCCTCCCCCTCCCTTCGCACACAACCAAGTTAGCCAGCTTTCGACCCAGTCGGCCTTCTCTATCTTGACTCGTTCCGGGAACTTCCACGGTATGGCCACGTCTAGCGAGGCAAACATCACGCCCCTGCTCCACCACCGTCACAATCTTGAGGGGTCAGCCCCTTCACCTGCCGGAGAAGCTCTTCTCTGAGATTCTCCACCTTCACGCCCTCGTTCGGAGACCTTAGGGGTCAAACAACATCCCCTGCTACACTAACGTTACAATCTTAGGGGGGTCAGCCCCTTCATCGCCCGGAGAAGCTTGTTTTAGAGATTCTCCGTCGTTACGCCGATCATCCCCTACAAAATTTGTAAAAGTTGCACGATTTTCGGGATATGAGCACTTCTTAAAGCACGACATAACCTCGTAGAGAATCTGAGATCCGGCAACATTGTCCCATTTCCTCCAATCGAGTTAGATGATCAATCTATGTGACCTGCTTCTTTGTGAATCCTAGCTCGTCGGAGATTTTTGCTCTGCCCAGGTCTGCTGTCATGCTCCAATGTTGGAAAAACACGCCAAAGTCCATCGGCTTACAACAAATCCTTGAGGGCAGCATCGGTAGAATGGTCAAAGAAGGGAACCAAAGGCAAAGAAGGAATTCAGCGACGTCGGCAGATTGGTCGGAGAAGGGAACCAGAGGCAGTGAACGAATTCAGCGGCAACGGCAGATTCGTCAGAGGAGAACCTGAAGCGGCGAACGATTTGAGTGGCGAACAATAAGGGAGAAAGTAGGAAATCGGGTTTGAGCGAGAAGGAAAAAGAAATAGAGAGAAAGGAGAAAAGAAGAAGATGGGTGGGAGCAATATGGTCATTAGCTAATTGGTTATATTTTAATTTTTTAACCAAAAATCGGTCCAGGGGTGAATTTATCTTTTTAACATAATTCGGCCTCAAATTGGCAGAAAAAGTTATATTTGCACATACAATAACTATCTGAGTTTATATTTGCACTTTAAATTATCACAGAGTTATATTTGCACATATGTGAATCTTGTAGAATTATATATGCACTTTTCTCTTACTATTATTATATACTCTCTTCTGCTACTAAACCAATACACCATCTGTCCCAAATTAAAATTGCACATCAATTATTATCTCGCTGTTCAAAAAACATGTTGGACCGTTAATATATTTACCTTCGTATAAAAACGGCGAATAAAAAATTGATATTCTTGTTATGATGAATTCAACAATGTCACATGTGATAATATTGTTGATTATATATTTATTCAAATATACGGTCAAATTTGGATAGAGAATAGTGCAAAAAAGTAAATGAGCAATTTAGTTTGGTACGGAAGGGAGTATTAAAATGTTATTTCAATTTCTTAGATATCCCAACCCTGACAAAGAAGTTGAGATATAAATTTTTTTACATTAATCACGATTTCATTTTAAAGTTGAATCCTTGTATATTTTTCATTAATGCAGGTACTTTCCCGATGGAATTGATATCGACTTTGAAAACGTTGGAGGAAAGACGCTGGACGCAGTGCTTCCTCTCATGAAAATGCACGGTCGAATTTCAGTGTGCGGCATGATTTCCCAGTACAACCTTAGCGTGCGCGATACAATGGAAAATGTCTCCTTCGTTCTCTACAAGCGCCTCAAAATGCAAGGATGGCAAGTTGTTGACTACATGCATCTGTATTCGGAGTTCATCGAATTCGTTCTTCCTCATGTCCGAGAGAACAGGATAAAGTACGTGGAAGACATTGTCGACCTTGATAGAAGCCCTGAAGCTTTTGCTGGCATTTACAATGGCCGCAATGTCGGGAAACAAGTGATCAAAGTTGCCCGTGATTAGTTTTATTTATACTCTGTTTCTGAAACTGCCGCTTTTGGTTACTGTGGAAGCGTGTTGATGCTCTTCCCTTGTGTTTTGAATTTCATATTCATTAATAAAGCATTTGCTATTGGCATGAGTTTGGCTCAAGGAAAATTTGCAGCTTTGATTCTTTTCAATGTGTCCAATGGGCTTTGGCATTGACATTCTGGTTTGAACTCGCAAGTTTACTCTAGTTATTTTGTTCAGTTTAGCGTTTTGTCATGACTCATGATCAAGAAGGTGGATTAGTCTTTGTAGCCGGTTTAAAGATTAATCAGAAAGTTATCTAAATCGATTTCAGGTTATAAACTAAATTGAGCTTGATGATATACCTGAATAACAGTTATGATCAGTTAAGATAGATCTTGAAGGAGCAATTGAGTTGCTTTGTACAAGTATAAATAGGATTTTAGATGAGCTGATAGTGATCAATATCCACTGCTGGAAAACACTCCATAGGCACCAGTATGTTAGTGATACCGGTGCTATAAAACCAAAATACCAGTGCTTATAATAAATTCAGCACCGGTACACAAAAAATCGGTGCCTATGAATAAATTCAGATTGTTTGAATTTAACATTTTTCAGCATTGGTTTTGGATAAATGACATATACCGATGCTAATACCTGTACTAATACCGGTGCCTATGACCGAAATAGTTGTTTTGTTGGGTAAAATTTTGGTGGAAAAATAGCTAGCATCAGTATGTTGAGGAATGACAGTGGTAATGATACCGGTGCGCATAGATTTTGTTTTTGAAAAATGGGTTTATGGTATGAGTTACTCAAGAACATGTACTGGCGCTTTCTATATTTAGTCAAGAACAACAAAAAAATGTGTATTTTGGAGCAATGAATATTGAATAGTGGGGTAACACAATTTTGGGTTACATTGTAATTTTTCAAGCATGTGCAAAAGTAATCAATGTTGACTTTTGAGACCCTTCCATGCACCCATACACGCCCAAATCGCAAAGTCACAATTGTATATTATTGAATTGCATTTTGGTTCCGCTAATTTCGTGATTTGACGACTCCAACTTTCTTGGAGGGACCTAAGTGGAAAAAGTAAAGTCGTTACTCGTAACTCCAAATTGAATTCCGCTCGAACGTGATGTTACCTTATACACCCCTAGTGTATTTTCTATGTCTGTAAGGAAATATTTATAAAACTAAAAAACATATCCATAATCTTTTTAGCTTTCACTTTGTAACTTCTAAATAATCAACCACAAACTACTCTAAACATGTACTAGCGTTTTTCAATATTTCACTCAAAAAATCATTAATTTAATATTTTTACATTTAGGAAAGAATAACAAAAATCATGTATTTTGGAGAAATGGGTAATGAGGTAACACAATTTTGGGCCACAGTGTAATTTTCCAAGAATTTATAGAAGAATCAATGTTGACTTTCGAGACCCTTCTACTCACCCATACATTCCAAATTGCAGAGTTGCGATCGTATATTATTGAATTGCATTTTGATGCGGCCAATTTCGGGATTCGACGACTCCAACTTTCTTGGAGGGACCTAAGTGCAAAAGGTAAAATCTTTACTCGTAACGCTAAATTGAAATCCGCTCGAATATGATGATACCCTATATACCCCCAATGTATTTTCCAGGTTTGTAATGGAATATTTATCAAAAATCGAGTACAAGAACGTATCCATAATCCTCTCCGATTTCACTTTATAACTTCCAAGTAATTAACCATAAGTTACTCTAGAACATGTACTAGCATTTTTCAATATTTCACCAAAAAAATATTTATTTTAAATTTCT
>JAULKM010083634.1:0-11503 GCA_032355605.1 Rubia tinctorum
GTATGTGTTTATTTTTCTACAAGACATAAAATGATGCTTAGAAGGTGACTTGATGGCATCCAAAGTGTTAATAACATGCTTATAATTAGAATCAATAATGTGAGAACTAATCAAATTGTTCGAATAACTACATTTCTACCACTGACGTAAAAAATAAGTAACATAACACGATTTAATTAAATTAATACAATAAAATACTACACAATACATAAAGAGTCATCGGTAAAATATATAAAAATGTAAGCGCCACAATATATATTACACAATATTTAAAGAATCATCAACAAAATGTATTAAAAATGTATACCACAAACACCGCGCATCGCGCGATGCCATCCCACTAGTCTATATTAACTTTGTTAATGATATTAAAGTATTGAATATCATAAGGAGTTTCTTCTGTTATATGAATTCCTATTTTTTATGATCCTGAATTTGAATTATCTGGTTTGTTAGCCCCTATTTTTAGTTCTAATTCTAAATCATTTTCTCTTAATATAGCTAAATCTTTTTTTTGCTTACCTCTAACTTTAGCTTATTAATTTCTTCCATTAAATAATCTTATTTTACTGTATCTTTTTATTTTATCTATTTCTGAATACTTTGAAATTATTTTACTTAAACTAAATGGTTCTTGTATTTTTGAATTTTTTTCTTTATCCTCTTCTATTACCCAATCTAAAGTAACTAAAGTACATTGAACATTTCAAACATTAAAATTTCAATACATTTAAAATAAAAAAAACAAAATTATCTAAAAGTCAATAATGTTGGGAGAGAACTACAGTTTATTTAAATGTCAATAAAATTTCATACAAAAAATAAAAATTATTTTAGTTAAGAGATAATAAATAATTTATATTAAAAAATCTTTCAACGCAAAGGTATTGCATGCAATACATCAAAAAATTTAGTTGGGATCTTAACTTTCAATTATTTTTATAAAAAATATTTAATTTTATCCTAATAAGATAATAATAACCACTCACGTATGATTTTTGAAAATGATTATTCAAAGATTGGAATTATTTAATTTTTAAAATTTCCATAAATCTTTATGATTTTAAAGTAGATTTTATTTATAAAAAATTCATCAATATTCTTGGATTTTAGGGTTGATTCAAATCATCATTATTATTTTTAACACTAAATGCTAACAATTCTTTATCCTTTTTCAATGTATAGTTCAAAAAAATATTTTAAATTTTATCCATTTAATTTATTTATACATTGTATATAATTTAAATTTTACACTAAACTTTTGCAGTTAACTATCATATTTTTAAAATTAGATTTTGCATATTTTTAATATGTTATATGCTATACCTCTGTTTATAACTAAAAGTATTTTTATTCACTTTTAGATAATTCAATAAATTTAATTTAATAATTGTTGGTTCATTATTAACATATTTCATATATTTATCAATATATTTGTTACAACGTAAACTTTTTCTATACAACGGTTAACATTTTTCAATATAAAGTACATATATATTATTTATTTTTAAATGTACAATACTTAATTATTATATATCAAAAAATTGATTTAATTTTTAATTTTATAAAATAAATATAAAATAATATTTATAAATATATTAATTTATTCTCACAATTGTCATATAAATATAATAAAATTTTATTCTTTATTATAATAATAAATGAGACTATATTAATTATTTTCATTCATAAATTTGTGCATCGACACGGCCATTATCTAGTATAAAATATAAATATACGCACCCAATCTAAATCCACGTAGAACCGTATATTCCTAATTAGGATGTAACTTTATATGCTTGTTTTGAAAAATATGAGGATACTATTAAAATTTAGAAAGTTAAACATTAAAATTACTTGTCAAATTAAAATAATTACACATCAAACAAAAACACAGAGAATACACATCAAATTAGAATAGTTAAATATTACATTAAAATATATTTTAGAATTAAAATAATAAAATATTGAATATAAATATGCAAAAAAATACATCCAATTAAAATAGTTAAATGTCAAATTAAAATATTCAAAAATACACAAAGTCTTGTTTTAGTCAATCTAAACTTTAGGTCAGGGTTTATTGTGCAATTATAAGAAATTTTATTTGGGATGAGGTTTTTAAAAAAATATGCTGGTAAATTTAGGGACCTATGCAATTATCAAAATGCTATGAATGACGACGCCTGAGTTAAGCTCTGGAAATTGACGCCGCTGATGCCTCCAAGAAAACTGTGCTTTAATCAATAACAGCGGTGCTTTGATTGACGACGATGACGCTTCGATCGGCGACGATGGTGCTTCGATCAGTGACAACAATGCTTTGATAGGCGACGATGGCGGTTCGATCGGTGACAGTGATGATGGAGTCGATGGCGGAGATGCCTGGCAGAGGTGCTGCGACGACGACGGAGGAGCGCTGCAACGACGAGAGAGCAAAATAAGATGAATAGAAAGGCACGTGAGATGCACACGCCCGGAGGAAGAAGATGACGCGCGTACATTTCGCGCACTGCCGGAGGTGATGATGGCGATGGACGGCCACGACGGGCGGAGCTGTGTTTAGATGTCTGAGAGGTGAGGTATTAATTTTGTGTTGTTTTTTAAAGACTCGTTGAGGTATAATATTTGTTTGACTAACATATTACAATCAAATATTGTTTGGTCCAGTGGTTAGTTCTCTTGTTGTTGATGTTAGAGATCTCAGGTTCAAAGCTCACTATGAACATTTTTTTGAAGAATTTATGTTCTTGATGCATATTCCGGGGTTTAATATTATTTGACTGAGTCTATGCTTGATAAGAGTCTTTGGTACTGTGGTTATTGCTTTACACATTGATGTTAGTGACCTTGGTTCAAATCTCACCAGTTTTTTTTTTGAAGAATTTTTATTCTTGAGTTACTGTAACTTTTTTGCTGATGTTTGTAGTTTTTTTCCTCTTATGTTGATGTTTTTCAATAGTCGTGTGAAGTTTAATTGATATGAGTTGATAGGTTGTCCTTTTTTTGTTGATATGGATTGCTATTTGCAGTTTTTTATTTTCTCATATTAGTGTTTTTCATTTTCCGACTGAGGTTTTAGTAATAGGAGTTGATGTTTGTAGTGTTATTTTCCTGATGCTGGCGTTTTTCATTTTTCAAATGAGTTTCGGGTATTAGGAGTTGATGTTTGTAGCTTTTAAGTGATATAGGTTGATATTTATAGTTTTTTAAAAAAAAATTGTTGACGTTTTATGAATTTTTAGTGAGTAATTTATACTCTTGAGGTACTGTAGTTTTTTTTGTTGATGTTTTTATTTTTTTCTCATGTTGATATTTTTCATTTTCTGAATGAGTTTTAGTTGATATGAGTCTATTTTTTGTAGTTATTTTGGTTATATGGGCTGATATTTTTTGGTTTTTTTCTCTCTCATGTTGATGTTTTTATTTTCTCGGTAATTTTTATGTGATACGGGTTGATGTTTGTAATTTTGGGCAACATAGGTTGATTTTTTGTAGTGTTTTTTTTTCTTATGTTGACGTTTTCCATTTTCAGGGTAAAGTTTAGATGATAGGATTTGATATTTTTAGTTTTTGGTTGATATTAGTTGGTTTTTGTAGTTTCTATTAAAAATTTGATAATTGAAGCTTTGTTGATGTTTCTATAATTTTTAGTTGATATTTTGTTAGTTGTGGTAGACGTTTTTTTTCAATTTTATTTGATTTTTAATATATTTTTGTCATTTTGTTTGTTTTTATATATTTGTTGCTCCAATATTTTAATTGGTGTTTTTTATTTTTCATTGATGTTCTGCTATTTTTTGTTATGCTTATAATTTTCTATTTGATAATTATATTATTTTTATTTTAACAATATTTTTTTAAAAAATTAAATATTTTTGGTGATTGCAGATGGCGGGAAAATGATAAAAAAATGGGCAAAAAAGCCCCTGAAAAATATTTGTGATAGGTCCCTCTAAAATTATTAGAAATAGGTCCCCGTTAAATTATTAGAGATAGATTCTTGAATCTAGAATATATCTAGAATTGCATAAATGCTCCTTCCTAAAATTTAGTTTGCCTCAAAGGAAACCATCTCTAAAAAAATATATCAATTTAATTATTTAAATAACAAATTAAAACACTAAAAAGTACACATGAAATTGGAAAAATTTATAGGTCAAATAAATAAAATTCAAAATTAGATCTATTAACATCAAATAAATAACTAAAAACATTATAAAAAATTATAAACCTATAACTTAAAATGCTAAAACATCAAAACAAAATATTAAAGCATCATCGAGACTCTATAAAAAAAAGTCACTAATACAAAATTTATGGAACTTGAAAAAAAAAATTCTAAAACGCCAAATAAAAGTAATAAAATATCATAGTGTATTTATAAATATTTTCCTTAATAAAAAACATACTAAAATTGTAAATATAAATTGAAAATTAAAAATTAAAAATTAAAAATTATCCTATTCAAAATAATTAAATTCATCACGTTTTTTTATAAATCATCACAAATTTAAAATATAAATTGTGAAATGTGAAATTCATGTAATTGAAGCATATGTTATAGTAGGCCCAAAATACACATCAATCTCCAAAACAAACTAAACCCGACCCCATTCACCCAAGCCTTACCCAATTCACTCAAACCCTACATTTTTCATCCATCGCTGCCACTTACAGAGATTAACACCGTGACGATTTTTCCAAAAAATCGAGCGTCGAACAATGATGGAAAATCGAGCGAAATTGACGCTGATCGCCGTTTCCGAGATGAACCTTTATTAAGGAATAAAATATTATGTGAACATTATTTATATTTAGGATAAAATCCTTTTCCTTTTTTGTATAGGTTTTTTGCGCCTCTATATAATGTAATCCATATCGTGAATATAATCACAACGTTACACATTTATTTTCTACATGGTATTAGAAGGTAAAACCCTAAAACCTGAAATTTCCGCTGTCATCCACGACCTACAACCTACCCCAACGACTGTGCGTGCAACACACGCACCGCTTCCGCCTTGCTGTAGCTCGTCTCACCGACATCCAGATCGCTGATTTTCGTCGCCATTGTTGTGCTACTGCAGTCACCAATCCAGTTTACTATTTCCGACCCCGAACGCGTCTAGAGTTTGCCTCACGCACCACACCATTGTCCGTCACGCAGCGCCGCTGGTTCCTCTAAGCGCTGACGCGTCTTGTCACCTATATGATCACGCCCTTTCCACTGATTAGATATGCTGATTATTCTCCAATGTCTACCTCTGATTCTGAATTTGAATATGCCCGCGCTTCCGCAGAACATGCTGAGGACAATAAGTTACAGAATCTCAACGCCATCGTTGTTATTGCGGCTTTACTTAAGCAGTTACAATTGCAATCTGGCACTAGGTAATTCATACCTATTTGCCGATATGTGAACTCTCTGTACTACATCCATCCTTCTGAAGGTCCCAGTTTGGTCATCTGTCCCGTTGTTCTGAATGGTGGAGAAAATTACCTTAAATGGACTACTGCGAGTTTTAGTGCTTTGCTTGCTAAGAAGAGTATTGGTTTCATTGATGAAACCATTACTAAACCACCGGCTGGTGATCATAATATTGATAATTGGCCGTGTGTGAATGCTATCCTTGTTTACTAGATCTTGCAGACTGTTAATCCATCTTTACGATCTACCATGACTTATTTTTCCACTGTTAAGGAGTTGTGAGATGATCTTGCTGGACGTTTTTATCTAGGTAATGGTCCAAAAAAACTACAGATGTGCGATGATAGCATCAACTATCGACAGAATGGTCAGACTATTTCCATCTATTTCGGCATACTCAAGAAAATGTATGATGACTACAACTCTCTCCAACCTCATCGGGTTTGTTCCAGTGAAGCTTGCAAATCATTGTGCATGTTTAATCATGCTGTTGCTGCCTTCCATGACCATAAGACAAATATGATTTATCAATTTATCCTCGGTTTGGATGAAAGCTATCACACCTTGCGATCCAATGTCATGACTCAAGAACCGTTGTCATCCATCATACGTGTTCAGGCTCTTGCGTCTTAGGAGGAGAATCACAAAGCTATCATTCGGTCTCGTAAACCTTCAACGGATTCCATAGCATACGTCGCTCGTCGCCCACCACCTTCGAGATCTTCTCCTAGAGCTATCACTGCACCTAAATGCAAGAATCTCATTTGTACACATTGTAATCGCAAGGGCCACGATAAAGCTATAGGTTTCAAGCTCACGGAATATTCATAATGGTTTACGGAGATGGGGGACGGAGCTAACTGATCCATCTCCACCATTGGTCGTGGCACTTGGTACTCCAGCCGCCGGCGTCGCCGCTCCTTACTGCCGCTCGTCGGCACGGCTGCATCTCCGCCATGGTTTGTAGCGACCGCCTCCCCCGGTGTGCTAGGGGAACAATTGAGTGCAACCCTAAATTTATTCAATCAGTTCCATTCTATATCTGACCATGGTTCAGGTAAGCCTACATTACCCTGGATTCTTCATTCGGGAGCCTCACATCACTTGACTGTGACAAATATTCTCTTATTGATATTACTGCTGTTAGCGATTATGTTAATGTTCTACTACCCGATGGATCTATGTCGTATATTACTCATTATGGGTCTATACATTTTGAGAATATCACTCTTACTCATGTGTTTTATATACCTACACTGCAACGTCATATATTATCATGCTCTAGATTGTTGTCTACCTTTGCTTGCTGGAAATTAGTGCATATTACATAAAATGAGTCAAGGACTATGATTAGCATGGGTGAACAGTAGGGGGTTATTGGTTTTGCCAGCTGGATACGCGCGTTCAATATCATATCCCGCAATCAGTTCTGACAGTTGCTTCTGTTTCTGCTTTTTCATTTTATTTATGACGTCAACGTCTTGGGCATACATCTTCTGCAATGTTATATTATGTTCCTACTCTTGATTTTAGCACAAATAATACTTAATTTCCTTACTCTGTGTGTCATAGAGCAGAGCAGACTATACATAGTTTTCCTTTGAGTTCTTGAAATGCTAGTTCTTTGTTTGAATTAATATATTGAGATGTTTGGGACCTTATAGCTCACCATCTTCTACTGGTGTATTTTATTTTTTAAAATTATAGTTGATGATGATTCCCGAGCTGTTGGCTTTATTTGTCAGTGGATAAGTTAGATGTAGCTTCTAGATTTCTAGAATTTTGTGCTTTGATCAAGAATCAATTTGGTCACTTTATTTGTCGTATTCGTGCTGATAATGATACATAATTTTCACCTTTGCGGTCCTACTTGCCGAATTTGGCATCATTTTTAGAACCACAACAGAATGGCCATGTAGAGCGCAAGCATCATCATTTGTTAAATGTCGCTCGTGCTTTGCGTTTTCAAGCTAATATGCCAATTGAATTTTAGGGAGAATGTGTTATGACTGCTAGATTTTTTATTAACCGAACATCGACAAAGCAACTCAACAGACACACAGCATTCGAGGTGCTATATGGAGGCACTCTGAACTACAAGCTTTTGTGCGTCTTTGGTTGCTTGAGTTTTGCCTCTTATATTCCCAGATTTTCTAACAAGTTTGCTACACGAAGTTGACAATGCATTTTTCTTGGGTATTAGCTGGTAAGAAAGGTTATCACCTTTATGATTTGGAATTATGCACCTTCTTCAATAGTCTTGATGCTAATTTTTATGAAGACAAGTTTCCATTTGTTGTGACATTTATACCTGCTTAGCCTGCACAGTCACAAACTGAACCTTGGTTTGATGATTTTTCGATGTCAGAACTGTCAGTGAGCATTAGCGATACCACAACTTCGATGACAGTACCCTACCCTGCCTCAGCACCTTCCTTGCCGATGTTGGCTTCCTCAGACTCTTAGTTTTTGGCCACATTGATCGGCACACCGAAATCGTTGACCGGATAGAACCAGACGCCAACCACAACTGCAACTCCCTTGCTACCGTCACTGCCTAGCGTGGCATCTCTTCCGCCAATTGCCCTGAATCAACAGATAGATGGTATTCCGTCACCACCTCTTTTGGCTGATCAGTTACTTTCTTGCTAGAGTGCTCGCAATCGTTGACCTTCTTCTTACCTGAATGACTATGCATGCTCTATTACTGTTGCTACCTCTCCCCTCCCACTACTACGATAATTCCTGCACCATCACTATCCTCGGGTGTTCTCTATCCTTTAACTAATTATGTAAATTGTGATTAAAAAATTTAGGATGCATTCTAGATTTTTAGGTGTATTAACTTGTAGTGCAAATCCTACCACTTATTATGAGGCGTCAAAACATGCTCATTGGTGTGATGCTATGATTGATGAGATTAATGCGCTTGAGCGTAATGAGACTTGGACTATGACTTCACTTCTTCCATATAAGACTACAATTGGATGTAAATGGGTTTAGCATACCAAGTTCATATCTGATGGTACATTTAAACGTTACAAAGCTCTTCTGGTGGTTCTGGGTAATCATCAGATTGAGGGAAATGACTATACCGAGATGTTTGATCTTGTTGCAAAAATGTGTTCAGTTCATTTATTTCTCTCTGTTGCAATCATTCGTGGTTGGGAACTTCATCATATGGACGTCCATAATACTTTTCTACATGGTGATCTTCATGAAAATGTTTTTATGTGCCCTTCTCATGGCTATCCTGCACCCCCAGCCTCGTCTATCGGCTTCATAAATCTCTTTACAATTTGTGACAAGCTCCCAGCAACTAGTTTTCCAAGTTGGAGCAAGCTTTACGCGCCTTTGGGTTTGTTTAGGGTAAGACTGATTACTCTATTTTCTTTTGCTCCCATAGTTTGGTTTCTTTACACGTGCTTATCTATATGGATGACTTGGTGATTACTGGTAGTTCTTCGTCACTAATCTTTAAATTCAAGAAATACTTGAGCTCTTGTTTTCACATGAAGGATCTTGGTGCACTTAATTATTTATTTGGTATAGAGATTGCTAGAAAACCGGATGGGATGTTTCTATCATAAATGAAATATAACCTTGACATCTTATCAGATACTAGTTTATTTTCTGCTAAACTGATTGATTTTTCAATGGAGAAACAACACGATCTTGCTCGCGTAGAGGGGCCACTTTATGATGATCCTGAGCAATATCGATCCCTTGTTGGTTGTCTCATTTACCTTACCATTACACGTCCTGGGCTCAGTTATTCGGTTCATACGTTTTCTCAGTTTATGAAGTCTTCTTGTGTTCCTCACTGGCAAGCTGCTCTTCGGGTTCGACGCTATTTGAATAGTCATTCTGGTCAAGGTTTATTTCTCTCTTCACGTAATTCTTTACAGTTGACTACTTTTTGTGATTCTAATTGGGCTACTTGTCTCATTACATGGCGTTCTCTTTCTGGTACTTTGTGATGATTGGTGATTCTCCAGTTTCGTTGAAGACTAAGAAGCAACTTACAATTTCTCGTTCTTCTGTTGAAGCAAAGTATCGTGCAATGACAATCACTTATTGTGAGTTATTATGGCTTAATTTTTTTCTTTGGGACTTAGGCATTGTGCATTCTGCCCCCATGCGATTGTTTTTCGACAGTCAATTTGGTCTTCATATTGCAGTCAATCTGGTTTTCCATGAACGCACGAAGCAAATTGAGGTTGATTATCATTTCGTCTGTGATCTTGTACAGTCTGGTACTATTGTTACTTATCATATCCGCACTTCTAATAAGCCTGCAGATTTATTCAAAAAAGCTTTCAGACGTACTCACTTTCTGTTACTACTTGGCAAGTTGAGCATTCTTGATCTACATGCTCCAACTTAAGGAGAATTTATAAGGAATAGAATATTATGTGAATATTAATTTTATTTAGAATAGAATCATTTTCCTTTTCTGTATATGTCTTTTGTGTACACAAACTCCAAGGAACCTTAGTGAATATAGGCCAATCAGCTTAACCAACTTCTCCAATAAAATCTTATATAAGATTTTAGCAGACAGAATGAGACCTCTACTCCCTCAGTGCATATCACAGGAACAATAAACTTTTATCAAAAACGGAGAAATTGTAGACAACATTTTAGTTATGCAAGAGATGGTCAGGTTGCTAGATGCTAAAACAGAATCCATGAATATGATAGCTAAGATGGATATTTCTAAGGCCTTTGATCGTGTTTCGTGGTCCATGTTAAACTCTCTTATGCTAAAATTTGGTTTCCATGGTCATATAGCTGCCCTAATCCTAGGTAACATAAACAACTCCTGGTTCTCAGTTCTCATAAATGGAACCCCATATGGATTTTTCAAATCTACTAGATGTTTGAAGAAAGGGGATCCACTCTCCCCTACTCTCTTTAATCTAATCACTGAATTGCTTGATAGGGGCTAAAATTTATGTTTCATAACAGCTACATTGACAGATTTATCTTACCTAGAGGGGCTGAAACAATCACCCATTTATCTTATGCTGATGACATTGCAATATTACTAAAGGCTACAAACAAATCCCTTAGAAATCTTGTCATCTTTCTCAAGAGTTATGAGGTTGCCACTGGTCAGAAGGTGAATTACCAAAAGAGTGCATTCTTCATTGGTAAAAGGGCAAGCACTGTAAGGATTAATATAGTCAAGGCAACAACCGGTAAGTCGCAAGGTAGGTTCCCATTTATCTATTTAGGTGTTACCATATTCAAAGGTAGGAAGAGAAACTTCTACTTCCAAAATATAGTGGAAAAAATTAACACCAAGATAGGTAAATGGAATAAAAAATGGCTTAAACAAACAGGTAAGTTAATCTTGATCAAACATGTGCTGCTAACCATTCCTCAACATACTTGGTGCATTACAGCCCCCACTGCACACACACTAGACACAATTACCTCTATTCGCTCCAATTTCTTCTGGGAGAAAACCGAACTTGGATTCAGAAAGCACTGGAAAGCATGGTCATTATTATGCTACCCAAAGGAAGAGAATGGCCTTGGACTTAGAGATTTCAATACAGTAATTGATGCATTTTCTATTAAATTGTGGTGGAAAGCACAACAAGTTAACACTCTTTGGTCAAAATACATATGGTCAATTGCTAAACAAAAAAATCCTCAGAAGCTTGGAGAATGGTTGTTTCGGTTACAGGTATAGCAGAATCAAACTCCCAGATTCTGATTGGGGAAGGGTCCCGCAAATTTTGGGATGCAAATTGGCTTGGAGATGGTGCTTTATGGAAAATGAGTCATCATATAAGAGATATCTCATTTCCAAACCTTCTGGAAAGAGAGTTCCTGCAAAATAAAGATTTCTTTTTATCACAGTTCTATGGTTTATTGCCAGGACATATCATACATCAGCTCAGAGTTTAAGTTATACTCACCGAACACAAAGATGAGATGATATGGAGACCTACCCCTACATGGACTTTTACTATTGCTTCGGCAATCCACAGGTTAAGAGCAAGGAAAAACCAGGTTCAATCTCTCCAAAAAATATGGAATAGGCATATGCCCCCTAAA
>JAULKM010083645.1:0-11503 GCA_032355605.1 Rubia tinctorum
GTGGACGATCCCGACTTGCCATACTATCTACTTAGTTGTATTTAGTAAGCAAAAGGGCTTAAAATAGCATCTTTGAGTGGTACGGCGACGACCTCCCAATAAGAACTCCATTCAATAAGGCATTTTTGACATCCAACTAATTTAACGAGTGCTGATGAAGAACAGCCAAAGACAAGACAATACGAACTGTAAAGGCCTTGACCACATGACTGAAAATGTGATCATAATCAAAACCTGGAAGTTGCGAAAATTCTTGTGCAAAAATTATCGCTTTATGATGATCAAGCGAGCTATGAACCTTGAAATTTAAAGAAAACACCAATTTTGATCCAACCACATTAACATGCAAAGGATGAGGGACTAATTCCCAAGTCTGCTGAGTACGGAGAGTAGCCATTTCAAACTCCAAGACACAACCCAATTAGGATCCTTAACAGCTAGGCAATAGTTGTGCAGCTGAGTCTTGACAAACAAAGCACTTAAAATTAAAGATATATCGTAAACATAAAAGTCCTTGCACCTGAGAGAGCCATTTCTTGAGCGTGTAGTCATAGGATGCCGAGAAGTAGGCTCAGAGGATGAAGACACGGGTGATGAAGTGGGCACAGAGCCAGGTGGTAGCGATCGCTGAGGCGAAGAGGCCGATAGGGCTGGAGAGCTGCGCTTGAGAGATGCTACAGATGACACGTACAACGAGAAGGTGGCACATGCACTGAAACCAGTAGCATGTGAGTTGAGGGCGAAGGCGTGAGAAAACCTTGAGGCAAATTTGGAGGTGTGAATGCAACAGTGTAGTCATACAAAGGTACTTTCAACAGTGGAAAAACCTCTAGCAAAGGAAAGATTAGGTCATCGTCAATTATTACGAGTGAAGAGGTTGATGTAGATGGCTCAAAAACTTCTGATGGTACCAATGAAGGCTTTAGAAAGGCTGAAACTTCAAGAGAACTAGAGGCAGTTGCTTGTTCTAGGCAAGAAACTAGGAAGAAAAACTCATCAAAGCGACCTTGCCGAGTGATGTACTCCTTTTTCTTAGTGGGATCACGACAATGACAAAACTTTTACATGAACTGTATCCCAAGAAAATACATAACAAACTCCGAGGTGCCAGTTCATCAGGAGCATACGGATGAAAATATGGAAAAACTTGACAACCAAAAGGATGAAAGTTGGACTATCAGGAGCAGTGCCAAAAATAACAAAGAACGGAGACTAACCAGATACAACAAGTGTAGGTAGCCGATTGATAGTATAGGCAGTCATAGTGAATGCATCGCATAAAAAAGAATGAAGCAAAACGGAATGGAAAAGCATGGAGAACCCCATTTATGTGATATGACCATGCTTCCGCTCAACTCAAACATTTTGCTCTGGTGTATAGGGACATGAAAGTTGGTGATGAATGCCCTTTGAAGTAAAATGAGATCGCATGCGAGAGTTTACAAACACTTTTATAACAAGAGCTTTGAGTATTTAATATTTATTTTAACACGTCAGCAAGAAATTAATCTTATGGAACCCTTTTAAAATTTGTACTATTTTATAGAATCTAAAAAACTATATATTCACTACAAAAAGATACACCTTTTTTTTGGTCTTTTTACCTCGGGTATTTGATATTAGGCAAATAATCAAGGTAAAAATTTCTTTTACTTCGGTTATTTTAAAAGATGAAGTAAAATATTTTATTTACCTCGGTTAAAAAGGATCGAGGTAAAAGGTATATTTTTTTACCTCGATTAAGGAATAACCACGGTAATTCTTTTTTGAAATCGAAGTATAAAAGATTGACTTAGATGTGTGTGATGTCGGTCGATTGTTGTTCATGATGAAATGATGAGAACGGGCATTATTTTCGACATCACATGCACTGTTGATAAGATCGATAGAAATTTAATTTAGCTACCCACATTAGCTCTGTCTAGATATATAAGTTGGGGATATTTGACCATTAGTTTTAAAAATAACCACGATTTGATCTCAAGAAGCCAATTTCTCTAGGTTACACAACATCTCAATCCTAATTTGTCGAAGGTGATAGCTAGAGTTGAGGAATGTGAAACAGGTGACCTCGCTAATTAATTAAGTAATTACCCCTCATTCAATAATCGATTAAGGTTCTTGGTTGAGTTTATATGAATGAGGTACTATGAGTTTTTTTAAATTTACGCATATTACATGTACGTTCCTCTACAATGTGAGAAATGCAAAATCTAGGCATCGAAAAACTTATATATTTAACTAAACCATGCATTGAAATGAGCTTATGTTTCAAATAATAATGGATTGCTAAGAAAACCAAAAAATCTTTAATTATTATTATATTGTAGGATTTTTCGTGGATAGAGTCAGTGTTTGATGAGGATCGAACAAGAGTGCAGAGTATTAAACATTTGTAGTTAACTTCATTGAATACGCATTTGCAAATGTTGCGAAAGTGAATTTTTGTATGTATATTGTCCTTGCAATGAGTGTCGCAACACTGCAATGCATGAATATTTTAATAGTTTGAGAGATGACTAATTTTTACACAGTTTTGATCCTACGTATGCAACATGGATAGAACAGAGGAATTTGAGGATCCATGGTTAGATTTATAAAAATCAAAACCGGCCTTATCAATGTCATCCTCTATGGTCAATGTTCCTAAGTGGACATCTATCTTGGTCCTCGATGTTTTCAAAAATGGTCTCCCCAATAAAATTGGGGTGCATCTCCATCATGCAACATATCAAGGACATTGAAGTCTATCGGAAAAATAAGATTGCCAACTCTAACCATCACATCCCTAACTAACCCCCTATGACTAGCTTAGGAATGATCGACCAATTGAACTATCACCCTAATTCCCCTAAGCTCTCCCAAGTCAAGAGTTTCATACAAGATATCGGGGATAACATTAATAGAGTCTCCAAGATCAATCATATCATCCTTAATTAGCCTACAACCTAAATAGATAATAATAGAAAATATACCGGGATCATCACATGTCTTAGAAAGGTTTCTATGAGATAATGTATCAATTCCCCATATATTCAATTTTCTTATATTTTTAATAGGCTTAGGCCTCCTCCAAGCACATGCATTCTTTAAAAACTTGGCATACAATGGAATTCGCTCAATTACATCTAAGAGTGGAATACTAACCTCATCCTTTTTTAAGACTTGACGAAAATGTTGATGCCACCTTTGCCTTTCCCCTCAAAGCACTCAAGGATGGTGATGGGGGGATTGACTTACTTCTCCTTGGTGGAAGGGAGCTCTTGTGCGGGATATTCCTTAAAAAGTTTCCCTTCCTCTTCAAATGCGGCCTTTGTGTTCTCCACTATTTTTTCATCCTCTTGCAAAGTCTCCTTATCAGCTTCTCTCACTTCCTTCCCACTCCTCAACTTTAATGTTCTCACATTTTGTGGGTTGATTTCGGGTTGGGAAGGTAGCTTGTTAGAATCCCTTGCTTCAAGATGGCTAACTGAGGTAGCCGATTATCCCACTTGCACCTCGAGATTCTTAGTGCTCGAGGATGCCCTGGTGCCCAACTCTTCATGGTCTCGCTTTGTGAGCTCCACAAACATGTCATTCTTCTTGGTTATCTCCAAAATCTCATCTCGATCCAACTTGTATATAGAGCCATTGTTGTTGGAAGGCCTTTCACCCCTTAGGTAAGGTTAAGGTGGGGCTCTCAGTCGATTGTACCCTTGGTTCTCACCTTGCCACCGAAAATTTGGGTGGTCTCGATATCGGGGATTGAAAGATTTTCCATACGGGTCTTAGCAATTTCCCCCTTGGTTCTCTAAAAAACTTTGTTGCTGCCTCTTACAAAACTGTCTATTCCCTCCATTGTATTCCAAGGCCTTCCCTTCCTCAAATTCATCAACTACTTGTAGGCACACATCGGCCGGATAATCAAACTACAAATCTTGCAAACCTTCACTTGGTGAGTCCTCCCCTATATGAAACCCCCCATCAACAATGCAAGGGCTTGGAATTACTCTTATAGCTTGGGGGAGTGAGTGGTTTCTTCCAATTTCTTCACTCTTAACAAAGTCCAAAATTGGCATGTTCCATTGGCCATCTCTTCAAAAAGGGTCATCGCATCCTTGGAGCTCTTGTTTGCTATCAATCCACTGCATGTAGTATTTACCATCTGCATGTCCTTATCACATAAGCCCGCAAAGAAATAGTACACGATATCTCCCTCCTTGAAAGGATGATACATGCATCTTGCCAACAATAGCTTGAAGCATTCCCAATAGTCCTAAAGAGATTCATTCGGGATCTGCAAGATGTTTGACAACTATTTTTTCAATCCACGACCTTTGAAGCGGTGAAATACTACTCTAAGAATCAGCATTTCATATTTATTCATGATATGATACACCTTAGCGGGAGGTAGTACAACCAATCCTTTGCCGTGTCTCAAAGTGAGAATGAGATGGACTGTAACTTGTAGTCTTTCTTCAAGACTTCCAACAGTTTCATGTTTGTACAAACTAAATGAGACTCTGATAAGTGTTTTTTGGATCTTCGCTAGTTATCCCGGGAAATTTAGGAAGATATTGAATCATACCACTCTTGAGCTCACATGTAAAATTCTGCAGAAGAGGCGGGAAGACAATGTGGAGGGGTTGATTCTCCAAGCTAGGAGCCATCAACTCCCTCACTGTAATGTTATCTTCCACCATAGTCTCTCTTTCTACCTCTAAATCAACTATTGGTCCTCGTGGAACTTCTTCTCTAATTATCCTTCTCCTCCTTCTTCGGCCACCTGCATTTTCTTGTATACAGTGTAGAGCTCCTAAGTTTGTGTTACGGGTGTGTACCATAAACAAGAAAAAAACACTACCAGTCCAACAAAGAACACTAGCAAAACAAATTAGGAGTAACAATAACAACTATTCAAAAGCTCAACACATCAACCAACTAAAATTAAAAAAAACACAAGCTACTACTACCAACTAGTCATGCATGCTAACAGTCAAATTAAAACTAGTATCCCAGATAACGGTGCCAAAATTTGATCGACACTCCACAAGGTCGTTACAAAACCTTCCTTGCGGGAGAGCCTAATTAACCCACAGACTGTTTGGAACAAAGATAAGAATTTATAGAGTTGCTTATGTGCTCACTACTAGCTTCTAACTACATAGAGTAGCTAGTGGCATGTCTAGGTTCGTCTGCAGAGATGCTATAATTTGAAATTTAACTATACACAAACCACAATCGAGCATCACTCCAATTGTGTGTAGGAATATCTAGTGCAGTAAACATAAGTTTTGGGGGTTTTTGTCTAACAACTAATAATCATGCTAACAAGAGAGATTAAAATATAATAAACTAGCATTGGGGATATTTGAGTAACATGGCTGATGAATGAATTTGATACTAGATTATATTACATGTAAGACACATAAACCTATGGTATGTCTATGTCACATAGTATCGAGATAGGTGGGAATTTCCAATGTCTGTCAAACAAAGATTCGTCTCCACTTTATGAAGCTACCACACCGCCTTCGTGATTAGGGAGAGCTCTTTGATTGACTTTTCAATACCACAATTATCTGCCCGTCAATATCACTCCTAATACTAACGCGTCCGCCGCTTAAATGAACAAAGCCTTGCATAGGTCGCAACCGTTAGATATGAGAGTAAGGATAATTCGTCTCTGGCACTCCACTATGGACACAATCTCTAGGACTAGAGAAACAAAATAGTTGGCATCTTTTCATGACTCTAGAGTTGAAACAACCCTAGTCTCTACACAACAACCCTAATCGATCACTACAAACCATTATGCACATTTATCAGGGTTTGCCGAGGGTTTTCCCCTTTAGGGTATCTATCGTCCCTAAAATTAATAATTATTACACGATGAGCCAATATGGTTAGGGCCTAATAATCGGGACGGTACTCCTATGATAACATGCATGCACTAACCTCCCCGGTTCTAATTAAACACTGCTAAGATGGCATGACAAGCACATCACAATTCTATATGACACATAGATCTATGGGTGCATCCTAGAACATACATGACATACATCTTACAAGAATATAAAGTATAAATCAAGCACGAATATTCATAAAACATAAAGGTAAGGAAGTTTAAGAATATCACAAAGTTAATATCTAGTCATGATTACAGATAATTTCCCAAGTAATGAACTACTCTAGAGACATTGAATACAAAGCAATCATTGGATTCATAGGCATAAACTAGGAAAAATGAATGAAGAGAGGAGATATCCTCCTTCTCTCTCTACCTACACTTCAAACTAAACTATGAGCCAAATTTAAACCTATTTGACTGGTGGCTACTTATATAGTAGGTGGAAATGGGCCTTAGAAAAGCCCAAACAAAAGTAGGAACCCTAGCAGCCACGTAGGCACTGGCCGTGCAATAGTACGCAGACTGCAGACTGGAGGTCCTCATTGGCCAATACTGAGCGCGCGACCCGTGTGAAGGCACACAAGCCACCGTGTCGAGTGCTGATCTAGGCGGTCTAAGCACGCAGTGATGAGATGCTAAAAACATGTGTTTCCTAATTCATTTAGTATATCTTTTGGTAGCTTTTGTATGGTAAATTGCTAGGTTTAAGTGGGTTTTCATTACAAGAGGTTTAGATGGCCATTGTTTTTTTTGTTACCTAAATCCTCATTTTATAGCTTATTTGGATCTAATGGTACCATGTCCTTAGGAGCATATAGATTATATTTTGTGAGCTAATTTTTATATTGCTTGTAAGCACTTCAGAGTAGCTTAGTGAAGGCCATTTGCAAGAATGGTAAAAGATCCTTGAATGCCATTTGCAAAAATGGTAGTAGACCGAAGGGCATGCGCTTAAACGGTAGTAAATGGGATGCACCATAGATAAAGAGTCAAAATCCAAAAAGAATTGAAGACTGGCATGACCCGGGTACATTTACACGATCATGCTAAATCGATGGCCGATGCTACTAAATTCATATATAGGACGTGTCCTTTTTCATGACCCGTACGCTCATAATGTGAAGACACTGACATACAGTCCAGGCCTCGTACTCCATTGCACGGTCGCGCCATCATAAGCCAGTGATGATGACTCCAGACAGTGACTCGCGTGCAACTTCATGGGCCGTGCCGCTCAGAAAGCCAAGAAAACTCTCTATTCAGTGGCCTGCATGGCTTTGCGTGGGTCGCTCGATAAGTTTTTCCAGGGAACGTCTCCAGTGTTCGGCCCATGTACTTTTGCACAAAATGTGCACCACGGGCTGTGTGCTATGCATGGCTTGTGCCGATATGGCTGGTAGGGTTTCCCTTTGTTTTGGGCTTTTTTAAGATCCATTTCCACCTACTATATAAAGAGCAATATACTACTAGGGTTTAAGGAGCCTTCATTATTGTAATTCTAAATATGAGAGTAGGTAGAGAGAGAAAAAGACTAACTCTTCTCTTCTCATTTACTATTTCCTAATTTATGCCTATGCCATTGAATCCAATGATTGTATTAGGTTGAATGTCCATGGATTAGGCTAATTACTTGGGGATTTATTTGTGTTTATGACTAGGTGATGATTTTGTGAAATTCTAGATCTTTCTATCTTTTATGTCTATGAATGTTCATGTTTGATTTGAGCTTTATGTTCTTGTAAGATGCATGTTATGTATATTCTATTATGCACCGTAGTTTCATATGTGTTATGTTATCATGCTAGACTTGATTGCTACCTTGGGTGTGTTGGGTTAGGCCTATTGTAGGTTTGAGAGTACTGGTGTTGTGAGTGCACGCATGTATCATCGAGAGTACTATTCCAATTGTTAGAGCCTTACTTGATTTGATCATCATGTGATAATGTTCATGTTAGGGATAAGATACCCTATCGGGGGTGTAAAAACCCTCGGTGTACCCTAATAGAATGAGCATGATAGTTTGTAGCAACTAGGGTTGTCGTGTAGTAACCATAGTTGTTTCAAACCTAGAGTCATTATGAGATGCCTATTCCTTTTCCTCGACATGCCTAGGGAAAAGCATCTATATTTAAGTGCCCGGGATATATTTTCCTTACTCTCATACCTAACGGTTTCTACATATGCAAGGTGACTGCTTAGGCAATTGATCCTTTAAGCGAGGGCGTGCTAGTATCGGGAGTGAGTTTTACGGCATAATAGAAGCAGATAATTAGCCTATATACACAAGTTTCCTGCTGACAGAGGTGGTAGTAATAGCCCACAAGATGTCGATAAACCTTTGTGTGACTGACATTGGGAATGGCCAACTATCACCTACACTATGTGACATATACATGAGATAGGTTTATATCTTATATGTAATAGAATATAGGAACAAAGTCATTCATCAATCACGTTACACAAATATCCCCAAGGCTAGTCTAATGTAGTTTAATCTCTCTTGTTTGTATGATTTGTAGTTGTTTTATAAAAAATCACCAAATCCTATGTTTTTAGCACTAGTTATTATCGACACACAATCGGAATGATTCCTAATTGTGAGTTGTGTGTAGTTAAATATCGAATTCTAGCATCTCTGTGTACAGCCCCGACTTACCACTAGCTACTTTCTAGTAGTTTACAGTGAGCATATGGGAGCAACATATAAATTCTATATCTGTGAAGAGCTCCACTGGTATTAATCTCTCAAAAGGTTGGTAAGTTAACGATCCAGTGGAGTACGAATCACATGGCTCGTGAAAAAGCCCTGAGACGCTGTCTAGAGTCACCATCTTCTTTTTCTGAGTGCACGACTTCTCAATAGGTCACAATCCATGGATTGGAGTTCTCGGTCTTCAAGTTCTAAGCACACGAGTTATGCAGAAGCATATGACCCATGCTTGGACTTAATCTCCTCAACAAATTTTTTGGTACGAGCCGTGTATGTACACGGGTGTGCCAGTCTTCACTTTTTCTGGACTTAACTCATTTTTCTTTAGCGCGTCCATCTACTTCAACATTTTTAGCTCATAGCCTTTAGACTACTACCATCCTTGCAAATGGCCTTCTACTATCTACTACCATTCTTGTGAATGGCTTTCTATACAGTTCAAAGTGCCTACGAGCAATCTACAAATAAAAGCTCACAAAAATGGACCTAGACGCTTGTAGGGACATAGAATCCATTAGATCTAAAGTAATATACAAAATGAGGGATTTAGATATGAAAACCATGAACGGTCATCTAAACCCCTTGTAATGTAAGCTCACCAAAATCTAGTAATCTACCATACAGAAGATTAAAAATTGCTAAATGCCTTAGGAAACACATGCATTTGACGCCTCACCTATGAGAATATTGTATCCTTTTGGAACTGTCTAGAAAAGTTCAATGAGAGAGATGGTCCATTATAGGGGAAGATAGAAGAGCTACAGAAATCTCTTGAAAGCAGTAAACAACAATTGGCGAAGAACGGAGATTTTCCCATGAAGAAAGTAAACTGAACAAAGTTTTGAAAGATCACCTCTAAGTGCTAAGGAGTGAAAGTCCCGCTCATATGGATTATTCGCATGTATTTATGAACCATATTGTGGAAACCTATTGGTTTTTAAAAAAAATCAAGGATGTTTACTCCACGGCTACGGGCGTGAGATGGTGCAATTCAATTTTTAATATCTGGAACTACTCTTGCTCACAAGGATACCATATTTGGCACGCTGGAGAAAGCTAAAGAGAAAGCAAAATGGGTGTATATTGATAATATTAAGGATGGTGGATATTATTCCTTTAATTTAGGATTTGGGGAAGCAAAAACAATTGCCTTCAATGATGGAGCTTCATTCGTATACGATGAATCACCAGTTGGCTCTTGATGGTGGCAAGGGAGAGAGGATTTAAGCAGCAAGTACTAGACCTATGAAGCCAGATCTCATGAGGTGGATACCTCTGGGACAATTAGTGAGCCAATTCATCATAATGCAAATTCCTAGCATATCTGACTTCATATACTAACTACTTAACATAATACTTAATGAATTTCTAATATCGATGGGTATATCTCGGTAAGACCTTGCTCTCCTATACCTTAAATATATTGATACGACCAAGTTGGTTCCCATACTCACTCTGACGTTTAAGTTGATAAGAGTTGTTAGAGAGAATTGTATTTGAAAGGTAAGTGAGAGCATACCTCTTTATAGACTTAATATTAGGGTTAGAATGCTTAATTATGATAGGATTTGACTTACAATTGGAATATGATTACTAATAGACCAAGTGTCCCAGAGTGAAAATTACTCATCAGCTAGACTGTCTGGACTACGAGGTTCGTGCTCAAATTGGTGGCATGGGCCAGCCTTAATGGGTTGGCTTCTGTAGAAAGTGAACTGGGCCATGTGATCTGAGTATTGAGTAGGACTCACCAATATTCCTTCTCATTCTCACCGACAAACCAAACACCCTCTAATAATGTCATATCCAATTCAGTTATCTTATTTTTGTAATACAAATTAGATGTGAAATTTATTGAGTTTCCTGTAATCCCTCTTAATGAATGCACTGAAATTACGGTATAAACTGACAGTTTTGTTCCTTCAAAGATTTTATGATAGAACAAACCATCCTTAAAAAAAAGTGTGGACAATTTTGGCAAAAATTTATATACGATTGTTTGATAGTTTCATAACTTCTCAATTCCCATCAATATATTTCTACCCTTTTTATTCCCACTCTGGAATTCAAATAGTATTCAGCAATCGATCGTAGCTCCACCCCTTGAGAACCAGCAGCAGATCTAGGTTGGGTGAGGGGACTAGAGCCCACCACGGAAATGTCAGATGTGCTTTAAGTGAAGTTAAGTGATTATGTGTTCCACTATTTTTTTCCCGTGGGGTTCAACCTCCTTCGGCATCAACAACATCTATGAATTTTAATTTATTGTTTTTTCTGTTTTAGGTTACAGTGGTATGAAACCAGATCGCCCTACTTAAAGTTTAAAATAAGAATAGTTGACCACTTCTTTAGGATTATTTTTTATCGTGTGTTTATATATTTTCATTACATTACCTTCCATTATTCTTTCATTCTAAATTAACATCCTCTTTGAAATTAAATAAGAAACCAAACATCAATTGTTTATTTCCTAATTCTTCCATTTAGAATTTTTTTAACATTAAAAATCCCTCAATTTAGGAAACACGAAACCTTTTTCCTTTATCTCTTTATAAATAAACTATTTTGTAATTTTATTAGTTTAATTTTTTTGTTATATATATATATTCTCCAAAGTCCATAATTAATGTTTTTTATAAAAATGTAATTAATCATTTTTTATCTTACAACAATTACATAATAGGTTATGATATGCTGTAAGCTAGTGTATTTATCATACAGATTTGGAGTTTCAGATATTAAATAAGTTTTTATGTATCAGGTTAGCCTCTGATTTGCCTTTTCCGGCTCCAGCCTGCCTAGAAGTTGTTGTTGCTGCAATAAAAATGTACTCCCTCTGTCCCAGTTCAAGCTGCACACTTTTTGGTCAACTTTCTCATACCATGTTTGACCATAAATTTGAA
>JAULKM010083656.1:0-11503 GCA_032355605.1 Rubia tinctorum
TTCCAAGATGATGGAAAAAATGCAAAACAGCGATTACAATGAGTGAAATTGACATTCAATCTAACTAGCCTCTAGCAATAACTAAAATATTGCAAGAATATCTAAATTACGTGTCTACCAGATTGATCGTATGTATTATTACAGATCAGAGATCCAATAAAAAACTGTAACATCGCCCTTGAGGATGTTAACTTGCTTCCCGCGAAAATTATAACCACTTGGTAGAGAGGAGCGTATCACGCATCAATATCACTGCTCCAAACATGGATCTTTTATAACTGTAACACCACTTGATCCAACCACAATCTATGTTGATCAAACTGTAAACACCTTAAGAAATACAGATATGACGAATCCAAATCAATGGAGATCCAAAAATAAAATCACAAACAAAATTACGAACACACAATTTGAACAAGCAGATCGAGAACAATACATCAACTTGAACAATTAAATCGAGTTATCATGAACATCACGATCTAATCGATCAGGTCGAAAAATAAAACTAATTTATGGAGACAAATCTCACACTTATTAAATAGTAAAATATAAATTAAAATAAACTGTTTTTTCTCATCTCCCTTAATGGGAAGATGGGAAAAATTGAAGAAGGGGTGCGATCACAATGGAGGGAGGTTGCGAACGTACGGTTTTCCAATAGTTCCTTCTCAAGATGCACGGTTTATTTGTTTTATTTGACTAAAAATTTTTATCATCAAGTTCTTAATTACATATGATTAAAAAATATTATGAAAATACATTTTATTATAAATCTAACAAGTATATGAAAGTCTCATGAAAGACGATTTGTTTATAAGGTTATGGATTAGTAATAATATGTATTTGAATGGGAACATATAAAAATATATAATATACAAAAAATTCTTAATTTAGTATATAATTTAACAAATGCAGTGTATAATGTAATTTTTTTTTAAATTAAGACCACTTTCGTGGGGGGAATTAATAGGCACCCCAAACCTTATAATAGTCGAGTCAAGTTCAACTTTACAAAACGTTCAAATACTTTGAACGAGCATCTAGCTTAACCTATGTACGACAATTTGATTGTCATCAAAAGATAACTCCCGATATTGAGATGCTTCCAAGTAGTGCAAACTCCACCCCTTGTGTCGAATGCACTCTTGGCCAGACCTCAACGTGTGGGCAATGCAAACTCTATGAATGTAACTTCATCCAAAAGAGGACCATACATGCTTGAAAGTTAATCTAGTAACCCAATGTATGCAACACAGGGATGAAATGAGAATTGATCTTGATGGTCTGCATCTGAAGTTAGCTTGTAGTTTGCATGCTAAACTCTGATATTAGGGACTCCGTCCCTGTCCAGTTTGATAATGCCAATCTCCACATGAGTGAGACCTTGATTTCCAAAAGCTCCTTCCGTACATGTGGTTCTGCTTCTCTCTGCCAATTAATCTGCAATGTTATTTGCCTCCCTGCAGCAAAAACAAAGTTGAGAATCAGAACACTTGAGTTGGAGTGCTGTATGATAAGCTTTCCATGGTCCATTTCCTGGACCTGTTATAGCACTGATGGCTAAACTACAATCTGTTTCAAATGTGACCATGCTTGGATTGATATTCATATGTAGCACAAGATCCATTCCAAGTCCAATTGCATAAATTTCCGCCATGAGAGGAGTGTCATACATATCAAACTGCATTTTAAATGCTAGGACAGAACCCGAATGATCTCGAAGAACAACTAATCCACTCCTTACTGAGTTAGAAGTCCATGAAGCATTTGTGTTTACTTTATATCTACCATTTATTGGCCTATTCCACTTGATAAGATTGATTATCCTATGTTGATTCATATAGTATGTGATTATACCACTGTCAATCATGTCCATTTTTTACTTTGCCTTTTAAGAGGAAAAGCAGCAAGTGGCTGTCTATTTATGTCCATAAACCTATTCCATACCACAGACAATGAGCACACAGTACCTTCATGGACTCTTTTATTCCTAGCAGTCCATAGAGACCAACACATAAACATTGGTGACATTCTTATTAGTGCATCATTAGTGGAATCCATGTTAGATTTTGAAAAGTAATAGAAAAACCTATCCCAGATGTTTTGAAAATGAACCCTAGGCAAGAGAAGAAGCTGATGCAATTTGTTCCAAGCAGCTGAAGCAAATTGACATTCATGGAAGAAATGATTGATAGAATCATTATTATCATAACAACAACATTTTGAAGCCATTTGAATGCCACATAACTTCAGGTTATCATCAGATGGCAATATGTTAAACTTATGAACTTATGAACTTATAAGGTAAAAAATAAGTAAGTTGTGAACAAACCGTTTGTCAGGAAACTCACTCTTATTTGTATATATTATTTAAATTTAATAATATATAATTAATTCAATGCACACTTTCATGTAGAATGTGTTATGCATATGCTACTACTCTATTTTAGCCATGTTTTAGAAAACAACGGTGATTTCTGAATTTCTGAAATAATAATTTTAATTTTAAATTTAAATAATATTTTATTTTTAAATATAAAGGCAAAGCCTTGGAAAATACCATCTTTTCATAGGCATATGGAAAGACGAGATTGAATTAGAATTATAGAAATTTAAAAGTTTTTAGTAGTAATATTGAAATATTACTATGCAACGTGTAGTAACTATAAGTTTATGACCCGTTTAATGTAACTTAAAATTTTTATCTTAATTTATTCTAATTTACAGTTTAAATATGCTTGATTTTTCTATAACTTATGGAAATACTGTTTTTCAAGAGACGGACTCAAAATTAATTTAAATATAGTACATTATAAATTAAATATACAACAAGTTTGTTTGAATGTAAAAAATATAAAATATGATATAAAATAGTACAATATTTAATTTGAAAATTACATAATATAGATTACAAAATATAATAACTTATCTATAATTCTTTTAAAAAATCCGTTATTTTAGAGACTTTTCCATGCAAATATTTGATTAGGGTCCAGTATCATCATCTCTGCATCAACACTTATTAAAAAAATATAGTATTAAAATTTAAATTATATTTTCCTTGTTGGGAAAAATACCAAAATAACCCTATATAATTGTGAAAGTGTCAATATAACCCTCAAATTTTTTAAAGTAAAAATCAACCGTAAGTTAGTAATGAAAGTGTTGAAATTACCCTCACGTACCATTTTGGACGTTGATTCTAACAAAACAGGATTTATTGGACGCGAAAAGATAAAAATATTTCTCAAATCAAATATAAAATTGTAAGGACTATTTTACTCTTACTAATCCCGCAGCTGCTATGCTCCACAACCACACCCTCCCTCCTACCACCCAGAACCTAGCCCGCCACCACCCAAAAACCTAACCCACCACCGTCTCAAAACCTCAGCCCATCTTGCCACCTTTTCAAAACCTGCCCGCCACCAATATAAGAGTCGCACTGAAACCTAGTCCACCATCAATCTAAGAGTTGTACCACACGAGCGCAGCGCCACTATCCCGCCAAGCCCCACTGCCCCAATCCCCAAACCCAACCACCACACCATCAAGCCCTAGTCCCAATCCCCAACACCACCGCCTGAACAAGCATGACCACCCAACTACCACCCCAAATTGTAACCCCCAGTCGTGCGCAAGTGGAGAAGAAGGGATTTAGAGAAGGAGAGGAAGAGAAAAATTCGATGTGGAGAAGGAGGGCGGTGCGGTGGAGAAGAAGAAAAGTAGGGTACTAATCAAGCGATAGGTATAACAGCCATTTCCTCTTTTCCATTTTTTCAGAGAAGCAAAATAGTTGTTTCTTATTATTTTGACAAAAACAAATTGCCAGATTGGGTACTTTGGCTCTTTCCTAGATTATTTATGATCATTTTGGCCCTTTTTTTTAAAATCAGAGGGTCATATTAGCACTTAAATCATGATTGTAGGATCATTTCAACACTTTTCTCTTTTTTGTTTTATGAAAGCTTTTTATTTTATATTTTATTTTAGTATATTCTATCTTTTTTGACAAGATTCATTAAATTTGATCTATTCATTTTATTTTAAAAAACTTGATTATATCGATCATTTTATTCATAATATTAAGTGTTTGAACTATAATAAAAAGAAAGAAATGGTACCATTTATATTCAAAAGTAGGGTGGTTTCTTCATAAGTTAAAATTTAGAAATGATACCCCTCTATTTCATTTGATATGATACACTTTCTTTTTTTTTTGATTATTTTTGTAAATTTGACACACTTTCCTTTTATGGCAAGATTTATTCAATTTCATTCACTCATTGTACTTTTCTCTTTCTAAATTTAATTTCATCCACTTATTTCATTAATTTAAATCCAAACACATAAAACTATTGAACCTCATTCAAAGAAAAGAAGTTAGTAGACTTCACAATGCAAATATGTGAGGGTAAGGGATAGGCTCGACCCTACCCTTGAAGTATATGAAATATTCACTCAGGCACTCAATTTAACAATTATACAGGGGACTCATTTTTAAAAACAAATGACTATATATATTGAAAAATAATAATAAATATTACTTGCTTAAATTAGCCGCCTCGATGGTTTTATTTTTCTTCCTCTCGTGTGGCTCCATTTTATAAATATTACATATTCTAACTATTATATATGGGGCCTTTTTTTATTTTTTTTGCTTCAGGCCTCTAAATTCTTAGGACCGGCCTTGGTCAGGGCTGGTGACTTCACAGTTTTAAAATTGAGTGAAGTGTATTTTTAACCCTATGTTTTGGGTAAAAGTGCATAAATAACCTTGTAAAATTTGAAAGTGTAAAAATAACCCTGGAAATCGTTGACCAAATTGTCAACAACCAATTTGGCTGGAAATTAGTAAAATTACCATAATACCCTTTCTAAAAGATTAAAAAATAAAATAACATGAAAAGACAATAACGGCCCTCCCTCATTTCATCTTCACTCAGCGTCACCTCTCACCTCTGTTTTTCCCTTTTCACAATGTTCATGTTTCAGCCACGATCTTCACCTCTGCTTTCCCTTCTTCTTTTGTTTTCAAACTTTCTCGGTTTTCACCTCTGGGCCACTTGAATTCCGAGCGAAAATCCAATGTGACTCCCATCGACTCCCTTCTCCGCTGTGACTCGGTGATGGTGCGATGGGATGGCAGGGTGGTGGCGGTACGAGGTGTTGAAAAAGAAAGGATGAGGTCTCGAGGCAGCGGAGTGGCAAAACGGCGGGGAAGCAGGGATAGGGTTTCTGGTGGTGGGCGACGGAGTGATAGAACGACGGTGGTAGGGTTATTGGTGGTGGGTGACATAACAACTGTGATGGGCGATGCAGTGGCGGGGGTAGGGTTTTCGAGTGGCTGCGGGGAGCTGTGGAGCAACGGAGCTGTAACTAGGGTCTGGGCAGAGGTGGTGGGTGGTGGAGGGGAGGGACGAAGCTGATTTTTGTTTTTCTACCGAGAGAAGTGAGAGGGACGAAGCTGGCGGGTCACAATTTTAGGCAGAAAATAGAGCATCCAAATAAATGGTAAGGCCGCTTGAAATTGATCGATTTAATGCCTCCTTGATGCACTGTGACTGAGATATGGATGTTGTTTTCTGATTCTGACTATTGAAAGGGCATGTCGGCGGAGCTTAAGTGCTGGTGGTGCGGCGGTGAAGCGCTGGTGGTGTGGTGGCGGATATGGTGTCAGGTTTGAAGATAAAGAAGAACCCTAGGGTTTTTTGTCATTAAATTTTTGTTTTTAAGAATAGGGATATTTTGTCTTTTAAAAAATGGTCATTGCTGGAATTAGTTCTGTCAATGCTGGAATATTTCAAGTTGGGTATAATTGCACTATTTTACAAAAACTTAGGGTTACTTGTACAGTTTCAGATTTTAAAAGGTTATTCTAGCACTTTCTCAATCTTATAAGGTTATTTTTGCACTTTTCCCTTTAAAATTTTGCATCATTACTTACACGTATTAGCTCATCAACATGAGGTCAAAAGGTCTAGGGTCATCTAGCTGCATTTTTTGACCTTATTACGGAGAAGATAAACTTCAGGAAATTTTGACCGTTGACATTTGCATCTCGCTCGAAAGCACTGGAGCATTTTAATGGTTTACTTTAACTTTCAATTTCCACAATAGCTTTTTTTTTGGGGGGGGTTTACTTTAAAAAAAGATTAGGGAGGGTGATTTATTAGGGACCCCAATCCTTAAAACGAATAGAGTTTTGATATAGATTCAGTTCAAGTATCAAATTGAACCTTTGAGAGTATGTCAAAGCCAGCTATGAATTACATATTTTTTGTGTTTTGAAGCACGAAGAGAGGCGTTGGAAGTGTTTCTATCCCCCACATCTCTACCCTTGTGTTAATGTCGGTGGATGGCCGGACTTCCAAGGCATCTCTAAGTGCTATTAATAGGTAAAATTTTATGTGAAAAAATTGCATCCGAGAGTTTTCCTTAAGCGCGTTCAGAGTTCCATGCGGCATCAAAAGTGTTGTGAATGTTTTGGTTCGCTTCAATGTTCCCATGTTCGCCTTCAAAATGTCCCTGAATTGATAAGTGGTTTGCCAAAAGTATGAATGATCAACATCATCCTTCTTCATCTTATGCCTGCAAAATAAAATCATCAGCGACATCTGATCCTATTGGATTCTAAGAGATGGGACAAATAATCTATCCAAGTGTATGAGCCCTTTAGCCTTTTGATCCAGCTGAGAAAAAGAGTTTTAAACCCTGTCTACTATAACATTTTTTGACAGAAAATCAGCCATCAAATTTCCATGTCTAAGTGTATGTGAGATATGAATGAACTTGAGGGTGACATGGAGGTCATATACATGGTTGAAAATGGACCAGGGAGCCTTGTCTAGATTGGAAATGATTTCAGTTGCTTGTTTACAATCGGTTTCAATGGAGAATGAGAAAAAGTTATACGCATAAGACCTTCTCTAATGGCCATCAATTTCAAGTGTAAGCCAATAAGGCCAAATTGGATTTTGTTACAGCAGTAACAAAAAGTCCATTTTTGTCTCTCAAAATTACACCAATCCCACATTTGTGAGAATAATGAGACCAGGATGCATCAACATTCAACTTAAAAATCCAAACGTGGCATATTCCATCTAATAACAAAGATTTTTAACTTTTTTGGTTGGGTGAGAAAGGGTATTAGGCCAGATTGAATCCAGGTTTGGTCATTTATTTTGTTATTGCAAGTCGGGTGGACATAGAAAGCCTGAAATATGACTTTTTTAATTTCCTCTATGCAGAGATCAAAATTGGCTTGGAATTTTCTTATATGAACCTATTTCTAGCCTTCCATAAGTTCCAGCAAATCAGAGATGGTGTGATTGCTAGTAACTTGTTATGCACAGAAGTAGAACCAGGTTTTGTCTAGAGGAAGGTTATTCTATCAAAAATTGATTGGAAATGATGATCTGAGCCTAGAACATAGTTGAAATGTTTCCAAATGGAGGTAGCAAAAGCACGGTCATTAAAAAAGTGAGACATAGAATCACAGTTCGAGCAAAAAGGGCACTTAGAGACCATGCTAATGTTGGAAAACATGATGATATTATTGAATGGTAGAATGGCATTAGCTAATTTCCACATGAAAATGTTAACTTTCTTTGGAATGTACATGTGCCATATCTTGTTCATACTTCTAATCCAATTTTTGGGAGTAGCAATGACTTTGTATGTCGTCTTAAAGTTGAAAACTCCGTTTTGAGCTGGTTTCCAAATAAGCATGTCTTCTCTTGTACCGGTGATAAGTTTCCTGCAAGAAATTGAAAAGTTCAGAAGGTAAATTAGATAGGCAGTGCATGACCTGGGGTTTTGCACTAACAAAACCAGCAATGGTAGAGTGAGCAGGTAACCAGTCAGTAAGGGAAATGCACAGTTCAGATAAGTGCCCAAAACTAGTCCAATTAGAGGAGTAAAAATTGGCAAGACCATTGCCATGGATCACCCTGGAGTGAAGTTCAGCTATGGGGGTGACATGCACTATTCTTCTCCATGTTTCCTACTTTCTATGTGAGATAGGAAGAGACCAAATGAACTGTGACCAGAGTGTTATCCCATGCTAGAACTTCCACCAAAGTTTTAATGAGAATGTGTCTATTAAGTCTTTGAAATTCCTAAGACCAAGTCTATTTTGTTCGTTTGGTTAACGACCCTTTTAAGGCTCATCCAAACTTTCCTATTCCGTGTTTCTGTTTTTTTCCATAGAAAGTTTGTGATTCTTCTCTTCAACTTCTTTAGGACTAGGACTGGAGGCTTTATCACTGCCCAAATATGTTGGGGGATAGAAAACATTACTGGTTTGATCAAAGTTAGCCTTCCTTCTTGACTAAGCCATTTGTTTTTCCAGCTTTTAAGTTTTTTTATCATACTTTTCGAAGAGGGGCTGGAAGTATACTGTCTTAGTTCTTCCTAGGTATATGGGGCATCCTAGGTATGTGAATGGAAATTATCCCTGGTTCATTCCTAGCCTATTTTTTCACTTCACATATTTGAGAATAAGTGGTTGATGAGCTAAGGTAGAAATTACTCTTTTTTGCAGTATATTTTTTGGCCACTGGCCTCTTCGAAAACAGTGAGGAAAACTTTAAGTCTAGTTAGTGTGAGTGGTGTAGTTTGGAAGAAGAGAATTGTATCATCAGCATAGCTGATGTGTGAGTTGGGGATTGCACCATGATGGAGTATAAATTGTCTCATTTTTCCTTTATCAAAATAGAATTTTAAACTTCTGCTAAAAGCCTCTGAGAATAAATTAAAAATTACAAGGGAAAGAGGGTCTCCCTACTTTATACCTCTGGTTGGTTGGAAGAAACCTGTTGGTTTCCCATTGATGATTACAGAGAAGAAAGCAGAAGCTAGATTGGACATTATGTAGTTTATAAATTTTGTGCAAAAAACCAAATTCACTGAGAATTGTAGAGAGAAAATACCACCTAACTCTATCAAAATCTTTTGTTAGATCCAGTTTCAAAATGCAGTTGGGGCTTTTCTTTTTGTTATTCAAAAACTTGGTCATCTCTTTCATGTGGATAACACTGTCTGCTATTTCTTTCCCCTTCATGAAAGCAGAATGATTGTCTGAGATTAGTTTGGGTAACAAAAGAGTTAGCCTGTTAACCAGAATCTTAGTGAAAACTCTATTAACTAAATTAGTTAGACTAATTGGCCTGTAATCAGAGAAGGAATTAATAGTGTCAATCTTTGGGATTAAGCATATCAATGAGCTAGATATTCATGTTTGGATTGCTCTACCTGACATAAAATCAGTAGCAGCTTCAAGTATACCAAGCTCTACAGTGTTCTAGTTAGTAGTGAAGAAACTAGATGTGTAACCATTCGGTCCTGGTGAGCTATTGTTGTTCATTGAGAACACCATGGCTTTAATTTCTTAAAAAGTGGGATGAGCCATGAGTTTGGAGTTATCCAGTGTTGTAATGACTTGGGGTATCTGACTTAAGAAGTGGTTTGTGAAAGTTTGGGGAGAGTTGGTGATCAGGATCTTCACTATGAAGTTCTTTATAGAAATGGATGGCTTCTTCTTCAATTTTAACAAGGTTATCAATCCAGTTACCATTTTTGTCATTAATCATGGCTATATTCTGTCTCACCCTTCTTTCCTTGACTGATGCATGAAAGTATTTGGTGTTCTCATCTCTCTTTTAGCCATTTTATTTTAGATTTTTGTCTCCAAAATAGTTTTTCCTCATTTAAGGCTTTAAGTAGCATAGTATTCTTTTGCTTTATGAGGATGTAATCCCGGTCTGAATTGGTGCTCTTATAGGCTATTTCCTGAATTCTAAGTGTCTCTTCAGCCAGTTTAATGTTCTCATTTATACTCACCTTTAGTATTTTCAGTTTAAGATAAAGTTTCATCATTCTTGAGGCTGCAATGTGGAGATTTCACTTGGATGAAACTATGTCTTTAAACTCTGTCCTAGTTAGCCAGACATCTAGGAATCTAAAATGTTCGGGAGCAGATGGTATTTGACTACCTATAGTGAGCAACAATGGACTATGATATGATGTATGTATATTTAAAATATGAACTGAGCTATTGGGGAATTCATTAAACCAGTCAATTTCTGCTAGTGCCATGTCCAGTCTTTCTAGTGTTAGTTTCCCCCTGCCATTAGACCAGGTAAAATGATTACCTACAGTGTGTAAGTGGTTCAGCTGTCCTGTAGCAATGAATTTAGAGAAGTTTTTTATGCTCCGTGAGCTTGGTTTAGAGGGGGCCTTTATATTCAGTGATTGAACACATGGCATTAAAGTTTCCTGTCATAAGTTTAGGATTGTTGTTAATGTCTTTTAGACCTTGCCAGAGGGTTTTCCTATCCTTAAGATTAGTTGCAGCATGAACAAAGGTAACATACATATCTTTGCTGAAAATGGATGATTTAACCTTGGTTAAGGTGAATTGTGTTTCCTGAGCTTCTACAAAGATTTGCATGTTATTAATCCACATCAGCCAAATGTTGTTAGATTTGGAGCTAAAGCAGTTATCCATTCCTAATATTCACTTAAATATGAGTCAATTTCATCATGTTTATGCTTCGCTTCTAGGATACCTATGAGCTGCTAGTGATGTATTTTAATCAATTTTTTCAGCCTGTCAATTGATATTTCTAGGCCTCTAAGGTTCCAGATGAGTCATTTAACAAATAGGGTCTTATTAACCATTTAAGCTCATCCTTCTTTCTCATTGAATTAGATATTAGGTTCATATGGTTAAACTTGTTAAAAAGTGTTCTTTTTCTGGATTTGGGATGGTCTTATGAGATGGAGATAGAGTTTAGTGGACTTACTTGGTCCAGCTGTAACACTTGAGAACTATTTCCTAAGTCTTCTCCTTCTAATTCTTGGTAGTCCTCTAGAATCCTGAATCTATTTGATTCAACCTAGCGAATTCTGAGAGATAATGAGAGATCATTGTTAGCATCACTATCTTTATCAAGAGAGATAGGAGACATACCTGTTGTGTCATCCATTGAGACTCATTTTCCTACTAAAGAGGCTGTAAGAATGGGGATAATGTTATTTTTCACAGGTCTTGTGTGTGTTTTCCTATAGCTCAAGGAAAATTGTTGGATTTTGGGAGGTTAGTTTCTAGGGTGATGATGGGGGTGGATTCAGAAAGGCCTCTGTAGCATAGTTCTGATCTTGCACTGGTAGTGTTCTGTGATTTGTCTCTTGGGCACAATCCTGAGCACAGACCTGAGGGGAGGTCTTAGGATCTATATCACTATTTTCATTATCCTATGCAGCAGCCTCAAATTGCTTTTGGGAGATAGTTATTCCGGATGAGTTTGCTACTTGTCTGTTAACAGGAATCCATGAATCATTGTCCTTTGTTTGGTTCACCTTATTGGTAGGTTTCACTTTGGGATTATTTTTTGGCTTCAATTCTGGGTTTAGGACTCTACAGGTTGATCAGTTATGTCCTAGTTTATTGCAATGGGTACAGTAGAGAGACAAGTTATACTCCATGTCATATTTCTCA
>JAULKM010083667.1:0-11503 GCA_032355605.1 Rubia tinctorum
CCCCCCCCCACAATAGAATAGATGAATTAGAATCAGGTTAATAAAATAAATTTTCTTTTGAGTGGGCTTTGTATATATATTTTTCCATATCTGATTCTACCTTGTATACCCTTTGTACTCTCTCTATATATATATGAATACACACAGACACAAATTATTTGTGGGTTTTACATTCAATCAATCTTACCATATTATGACGTTGAACCTTTATTTCAGTAAGACCGTGTTTTTTGGAGGTTATCTTATGTGATCTGATTTAATCTAAAATGAACTGAATTGAACTAAAAATAAATGTATTGAAAATAGTAATAGCATAACTAAATAAACCTAAATTTAACAAAATCAAATTTACGCTGAATTGAACTAAATTAAATTGAACTGAAATAAAATGCAGATAAACTCTAGAAAAGAGGACCTACGGACATCCACAATGGTAGTAGAGTTAAGGAGCACTTCTTAAGTGTCACATCATGAATTTTGATAAAAATTAAGTAAGAAGCAACTACCAACAATGGACCTCATTAAATAAACACTTTTTAGTCACTTCTTTTTCATTTTTAAATTAGAATTGATAAAAAATATAAATTAAGTGTCAAACATTGATTGGTTGACATTTCACAAATAAAGAGGTACAAACTCATTAATTAAGGAGCAACTCCTTATTAATGGGTGATTTTTAAAACTCCACAATGATTATGTTTAAATAAGAAATGCTTCTTATTAAGAAAAGTATAATTAATGAGCAACCGTCATCTTACCAATTTTTTTTGAATTTTTATAAGGTAAAACCTTTTAATAGGAAAAAAATGACAACACGCTCAACTCAGAAACAAAGTATAACAGTACTCCCTCTAGTCCCTTATTTATGGTTTCCTTTGACCGCATTTTTTTCACGGCATGTTTAACAATCGATAACTTTTGTTATATACAATAACGGATATCATGTGAGATGTCTTTAGATTCTCCGTGATGTGTAGTTTATAAAAAAGTAAAATTTTATAGTTCGTTATTGTACATAACTAAATTTGTTGGTGGTCAAACATGTCTTGAGAAAATGTCATTAAAAAAGAGGACATAAATAGAGGACTAAAGGCAGTAGTTTTTACTCATTTTTCTTCTTCTAGCTTTCTTAAATTACTACATCCAAAAATTATTTAGGTATAAAATACATTTATACCCCTAATTTCTTTGTTTCCTATTTTTTTAAAAATTCAAATATATTCCTTCCAGTTTTTCAAAAGTGTACATATATCTCTCGAGTTTTTTGAAAGTGCACATATATCCCCATAGCCGGAGGTCAACATTTGAAAAGTTGAGTAATATATATGCACTAAATAAGGATCTAGAGTATATGTGTACTTTCGAAAAATTAAAAATTATATATGTACTAACCAAGAAATAGGGCATACATATAACTTTACTCAATTATTTATCAAAGTGTAGCTATCTTATGTTAATGCACATTAGAAGATTGAGTGTAAGAATACATATAGGAACTAAGTACATGCTAATTAAGGGTGTCTAATCCCTTTCAAGTCCTTTTTAATCTAAAACATATATTGATTTCTTAAAAACTAAATAACTAAAATATAAAATCTTGATCACTCCACTAATTACCAATTGATTTTAATATGGTAGTCCAAAATAACTTAAAATTTAAACGGTTTCAGAGCGGTTCCTCTAAACCATACTAATTTCTTCTCCGAGATTATTAGAATTCCAAACCCCTAATTCTCCATTTTTCTCGTCGCTGATCTTAGTTTTTTGGATCGCACTGCACGATTTGTTCCCAATCGCACCAACACAATTCCTACTGCATGGTTTGTTAGCTCTTTCGTTCTTCGTATTCTCTCTAGAGCTAAAAATCATGAAACCCATTATATCCTAAATCCTACTCGCCACTGTTCCTGGTCAACTTCCAAGACCACTGATCAGCTCGACGCCACCACCACCGCCCAAGTTGCCGCCACCAAGCTAGAATTGGCTGGTACCACCGCTTAAGTTTTGCTGTCGCCACCGAAGTCTCAGTCAGCCGCCGCTTGCCTTCCTCCGGCACACCATTCATCGGTTCAATTCAAACCATCGCTCCAGTAATCATTGTTCTATAATCATTGATTTATTATCCAATTAATCAAATCATAGTAAATAAAAATGCCTACAAAATCACATCCTTCTAATTAAGGAATATCACATAACTATTGGGTACACAATCTTCGAAAGAGGGCATTCATTATAGCATCACATTATTCTCTTTGGACTATCAAAATTGATAATTTTTATACAATCAATCTTGTATAATTATATTTAATTATCAATATTTAAGGGTGCAACTATAAATATCATTTTCACATTCACCTAGTGCCTGTTTATGAATGTTTAATAATTACTAGAATCCACTTTTGAGACCCACTCAAAATAAACTTAAAGTTTGACCGAATGTGTCAAATTTCCAATAAATAGTCACTTTAAATCATAGTTGCACATCATTTTGAACCCGTCTTGTGAAATGCCTTTTTTAAAATTTATGAAACAACACTTTTAAATTTTAAACTTGTAGTGCCTTTTAATTTAAACACTATATTTTTTTAACTTGAACAATATACTTCTTTTATATATAATAATAATTTTTTTATTTATGCATTCAAACATAATGTATTACATGTTTAACTTTATATGTACGTTAAATTGAAAGTACAAAATTTAAATGTAAAAAATAGTACTCCCATCATTCAAATAAAGTACAATTTCTTATTCTCCATCCCAACAAAAATTGTATAATTTAAACATTATCCAAAATAACAAAAATTATATTGTTAAATTCTCACAATATTCTCACAATGTTCTCTGTTTTGTTAAAAGAGTAGGTCTCCTGACAGACGATATGTTCATAAGTTTATGGACAGTCCACTGTATTTTTAAAGTTATACGCTACATTTGTTAAATTACACACTAAATTTAGAAATATATTTATATTTTTATATTTTATAAACATTATTACTTGTTTTAAATTTAAAAATACAATATTTAAATTTTATTTATAAAATTACAACATTTAAGGTAAAAATTATAGCAAATTGTCCATAAACTTATTAACACGCCGCTTTTTCTGAGACTTTTTCTTATTAAAATATCCCTACTTTTTTTCCCATGCCACATCAACTCACATAAGTGAGCAAATTAAAAAATAATTCCACTATTATTTAACAAGACCAAAAGAGTAATTATTTCATAAACTTTAAAACTTCAACTTCTTGTTTTTATCACATTGACAATGGTATAATCAGTGGCGGAACTGGGGGCGAGCCGGTGCGGCTGCTACCCCAGTCTCGGTGGATGCTGCCCTAATGAATAACATCCGCCCCTCTACCCTCCGGTGGATGCTGCCTCATCCCCTCCTCCGACCCTCAACTTTTCTTCTGGTTCCACCAATGGGTATAATTGAGGTACCTCAAGTCAAACTTCTCATTAACTTTAAATCAGTCGATAATACATGTAAGCACCTAGTTTGGCATGGTAGTATAGTAATCAATCCACTGTTTCTTTGCAAGGAAGAATTCTCGCAAAATCTAAAGACCTTGCCCCCCGTTACCGCACGTTACCTCCCATAATTTAGGGGTATTTTCGGAACCCAAGATGGCTATTTTGCTAAAATGAGCAACCACATACGTGTCCCTTAACTTAACTTGTTTGATAATTTACAATATAATCAACAAAATTTAGATTTAAATATATTAAAGCCTATAATCACGTGTAGTAAACATCAAAATTTATTATTAACTATGATAGTTTGTAATAAAATTGATTGAAAAATATAATACAGTAAATAAAAACGAGTGATGAAAGTACAATTGCAAATTTAATATAAATAGAGTATTTAATTAAATTTCTAGTATAGATTTAGATTTAGATTTAGATTTAGATTTAGATTTAGATTTAGATTGAAGGATGTTTAACAACCAGTTTGCTGCTGACATTTATTAACCTTTAGTGCTTGCCTTTTCATGTGATTGTATAACCAAAAAAAGGTTTACTAAATGAATGTCTTCATGGTACAAAGTTACCTTTTTCAATCCAACAGAAAATGATAATTAACTAAAACAGTCTGAGTTGGCTTTTAATTTTTAAAAGGGAGTATATGTCATATGATTCATTCTCCTGAAAGACGATTTTTTCATAAGTTATGGAAAGACCAAAGTTTAAACTGTAAATTTGAAGAAATCAAAATAAAATTTTTGGGTTGTATTAATCGAGTCATAAACATATCACTCTTAAATGTTGCATAATAAAATTTTAATATTGCAACTAAAACTTTTTACCTTTCTATAATTTCAATTCAAATCCGTCTTTACATATGCTTATGGAAACACGGTATTTCCCAAAACTTTGCCATGTCATATTATTAAATAATTATAAACTAACAAAGTTAAATCAATATCCTCATTTAACTCGGCTAAAATGAAAAATATAAGAGATGGTCTCTTGTGAGTTAGTTTAAACTTTAGGCAGTGGCATTTATGCAATTCTAGCTATATTCTAGTTTCATGGATCTATCTCTAATAATTTTACAGGGACTTATCTCTAATAATTTTACAGGGACCTATCGCTAATATTTTTAGGGGATTTTTTGTCCAATTTTTCCCATCATTTCCTCGCCATTTGCAGCCTGCAAAAAAATTCAAAAAATCAAACAATATTTTTAAAATGCAGTTAATTAATATAATCATTGAACTGAAAATTATAAACATCAGCAAAAAATAGCAGAACATCAACGAAAAATTATAAAACATCAACTAAAAAATTGGAGCAATAAATATATAAATAATAATAAAATAGCAAAAAAATATTTAAAAATCAGATAAAAATCGACAAAAAAATTGAAAAAACGTCGACTACAACTAACAAAATGTCGACTGAAAATCATAAAAACATCAACAAAGTTTCAATTATCAAATTTTTATGAAAAAAAATACTAATATCAACTAATATCAACCAAAAATCAAAAGATTAATTCCTATCACCTAAACTTCACCTAGAAAATGAAAAACGTCAACATAAGAAAAACTACAAAACATCAACCCATATCACTCAAAACTACAAACATCAATTCGTATCACCTAAACCTCACTGAGAAAATGGAAAATATCAATATGAGAGAGAAAAAAAGCAAACAATATCAACCCATATAACCAAAAAAACTATGAAAAATCGACTCATATCAACTAAACTCATCCGGAAAATGAAAAATATCAACAAGAGAAAAAACTAAAAACATCAACAAAAAAATTACGGTACTTTAAAAGTATAAATTATTCACTAAAAGAACATAAAACGTCAACAAATTTTATTTTTATAAAAAAAGCTACAAATATCAACGTATATCACCCAAAAGCTACAAATATCAACTCCTAACACCTGAACCTCATCTAGAAAATGAAAAAATATCAACATAAGAAAAAAGACACTACAAACATCAACTCCTATTGTAAAACGTCAACATAAGATTTTTTTAAAAAAAACTACAAGTATCAATCCATATCACCAAAAAAACTGCAAAACCTCAACTCATATCAATTAAACCTCACCCGAATAATGAATACCATCAACATAAGAGAAAAAAGCTATGAACATCAACAACAAAAAACCTACAGTACCTCAATAATAAAAATTCTTCAAAAAAAATGAATCTGGTGGGATTTGAACCCATGTCACTAACCTCAAAGTATAGAGCAATAACCACTACACCAAAAACTCTTATTGAACATAAACTCAATCAAATAATTAAACCTCATCATACACATCAATAACAAAAATTCTTCAAAATGAATATCACGCAAAAATTCAAACTCGAGACCTCAACCTCAACAATAAGAGTCCTAACCTCTAAACCAAACAACATTTGCTACTGTAAACCTCAGTCAAATAAATACTATACCTCAACAAGTCTTTGAAAAAGTAAAACAAAATATTAAACCTCACTTTTCAGAAGTCTAAACTCTGCTCCGGCGCCGCCCTTGTCGTTAGCCTCCGTTCAACGCAGTCTCCGCTGTCGTTGGCCGCCGTCTGCTAGGTGTGTGCATTTCACGCACTGCTTTTTCAGCGTGGATCTCACACGCCTCCACTTCTTCAGCATACAGTTTCAGCTTCCACCGGTCGTCGTTCCCCGCCGCACTGCAATTAAACGATCCCGCTGCGATTGTTGTTTGTTTTACTCTAATCGACGACGAAGACAACGATGCTGAGATTAGAGAAGCAGAGCGACTGCTACAATTAACCACCGTTGTCGTTATGCTCCGCCGTGGATTCACTGTCGATATGTGTACCGTGGATGCGTCGTGCTGTAGAATCATCGGAGAAGAATCGTCGATGTGCCATCACAGCAAAATCGCCGAAAGTGCCACCACAACAGCGCCTCTCGCAGCGGAAGAGGAATCATCGGTGAAAGTAGAAGAATATGAGTGGTTCACCGTGGCGCCGGAGCGGTTCGCGGCGGTTTCCAAGAAACGAGGGAGGAAGACGACGGGAAAAATAAATGAAAATTTTGGAAGATTGTGATATTTATATTGTTTTTGATAATTGCACAGTAGGTCCATAGATTTATTAGTATATTTTTAAAAAAACTCATCCCAAATGAAATTTACAATAATCACACAATAAACTCTAGTCTAAAGTTTAGGTTGCCTAAAACAAAACTTTGTGAAAATATAAACGTAGTAAAAAAATAAAAAATAAATTAAAGTTCATTTTTCCTAAATTAAAATAAATTGAATTGAATGTGTGGATAAATTAAATTAAGAAAGTAAAAAAGGTAATGAGTGGTAAAAAATTATTCACTCTTGCAGTGATGATCTTATAAATATATACTACGTTAATGAAAAATATGTTAAATTTTAGAAAATGAAAAGACTGTATTTTTTGAATGAGTTTGTCTCTTGAAAGACGGTCTTTCCATAAGTCATGGAAAGACCAATGTTTAAAGTGTAAATTGGAAGAAATCAAGATAAAATTTTTGGGTTGCATGAATCGGGTTATAAATTTTATAATTACTACATGTTGCATAATAAAATTTTAATATTACAACTAATACATTTTACCTTTTATTAATGTAATTAAATCTCGTCTTTTCATAAGACTATGGAAAGACCGTCTTTCCCAAAACTTTATCTTTTTTAATTTAATTGACAACAATCATTCAAAATTTGATCCCCCGTTAATTGTACTTTAATTTAATAAAATTTTAATCTATTAATTTTATTTCAATCTAATAAAAATTTGACTACTTTGATCTATTAATTTATTAAAATATGAGTCCGTTCTTGAAAAACGATATTTTCACAAATTATGGAAAGACCAAGTTTTAAATGGCAAATTAGAAAAAATGAAAATAAAAATTTTGGATTGCATTAATCGGGTCATAAATTTATAACTATTGCACATTGCATAATAATTTTTAGTATTACAACCAAAACATTTTACTTTCTATTATTTTAATTAAACTCATCTTTCTACTAGTTTATTAAAAAACAGTTTTTTCAAAACTTTGCCTTAAAATCTTAGTTCCTTCAATTAAATATAATCTTGAGTGGAAATTGATGTCGATGTTCTCCTTAAATGTAATCCGCCCTCTTGAAAATAGAAGCGAGTTGGATAAGATAAGACGAGGGAGAAACCGTGTAAATGAGGATTTCATTGAGAGCCGATCAGTCATTTTCATTTTTCCTGCCTCTGTTTCAAAATATCTCCCTCATATTCATAACCGACAAAATCTTGGGAAAGACGGGGTTTAATTATAATAATAAAAGGTAAAAAAATTTTGTTGCAATATTAAAGTTTTATTATGCAACGTGTAGTAGTTATAAATTTTATAACACAGTGCATACAACCCTAAAATTTTATCTTAATTTCTTCTAATTTACACTTTAAAACTTGGTATTTCCATGACTTATTAAAAAATAAAACAAAACCTCCGTCATTATTAAAAAATTGCAGTGTAAAAAAAACAGTAAAATGTTTATATGTAAACATGCGTTAATTTTTATCAATTAAATTTTGCCATTGCACATCTCCCCTTCACTAAATACTCGTCGAATTATAGCTATTTCAAAAAGAAAATCTTCAATTATAGCTTGTGATAAAAAAGACCAATTGCTTCCATCAAACAAATAATTCTCTTAATATTATCCACATCTTTTATTAAATTGTTTTCAGATACCTTGTCTAAAAAAATATTGAAAACAATAAATATCAGGGTATCATATGTTAAGCCTTACTCTATTTGGAGTGTTTAATTTGAAAACAGAACTGAACAATTTTCAAGAATTCATGCGTCATCAAGATTGATAGTTACCTTGAGTCAGATCTCGTGAATCTCAAAACCTCCATGATTGGCAATGGGATTCAGATACTGGAGAGAGAGGAGGCTAGGCAAATTTGGGAAAAGAAACATCAGCATTCAGGGTACTGGAGCAGAGAGGAGAATTACCAAAATTGGGAAAAAGAAGCATCGGGATTCAGAGAAATACCGCGGTGGCGATTTTGCCATTCCGGTGCTTTCACCTCTGACGCAAATGAGTGCGGCTAAGATTGTGTCCCTTCCGAATCTAATTTTGAATTTTAGGCCCTTGGCTGCCGTTGGATGCGAAAGCCCCCGTGGATGCCGTTGGATTCTTTTGCCTTTTCTAAAAACCCTTGGATGACGTCAGACAATATAACCGGACTTGTAATCAATTGGAAAGCATATATTCCTTTCTTTCTTTAAACCATTCATTACTACTATTTAAAGACTGCTCAAACTAAATTTTTTTATGTTTTAAAAAATTTCTCAAATTCATCTATATGTAATTTATAAAGCAAGAGATGATTTTGGTTGACGAATGTCAGTTTCGTAATTAATCTGATCTTCAATGTCATTTAGACTTTGGTCGAATCTCTCCCGTACCTTCTTCCCCTCTTCTTGCCGACATGATTAATGCGGAATTTTATGGCGTGATTTTTGGCAGAGAATGGGGATTCACAGCATTCAAATTTCCTCCCCTTCAAAACTTTCGATCTCCGCTCCACTTTCTCTAGATTCTTCCTCTCCTCCGCCGTGTCAAAATGATCATCAAGGCGGCTCCGACGGTTTCTCTGCTCAAAGGGGAGACTCTGACCCCCTGTTTCCCGCCTCCAACGGTGGGTCGTCGTTTAAGCTCTCGCCGACTCGCAGAAATGGAGCTCTCCTCTGCTCGGCTAAGTTCTCCGACAGCAAGCTGGTCAGTGGAGTCATATTCGAGCCGTTCGAGGAGGTTAAGAAAGGTACGGGTACGAGGATGACGTGGTGATGTTGCGTTCATAGTTTTACTCAATTAGTTTGTTAGGTTTATTCAATTTTGTACTAGCGGAAATGATGGTAAAAATTACCTGTGCAATTTATGTTCTTAAATCATTCCTTGATTTCCTTTTTTTATCAATGATGATTGTGAAATTAGGGTTTGAAACTGCCGGAGTTTTTTTTTAAGATTTAGGGTTTGCTTTTCGCTAGGTGATGTAGTTGATTGAGGACTGATTTTAATATTTCTTATATTTCTATCTCCTTCATTATTAGATCTGTCGACTGTGGTGTTTTCGTTATTACTGTGAAACTAGGGGTTGCTTAATACCGGGTAGTTATTTCATTTCGCGAAATAGTATCTCCTTTTGTTGTATCGCCGGAGAACTGGTTGGGGTCAGGCTGTTTCTTAGGGATATTTGTGTCAAAGGGAAGTTCATTGAATCGCCATGGATCACGTGGTCAGTCAGAAGTTTATAATGGGGAGGAAGATTGGGAGTGGCTCTTTCGGCGAACTGTTTCTAGGTATCTGATTTGTTTTCGATTGTTTTCCGCTGTGATTTTTGTGTTAGTTGGATGAGAGAGCTTTAGTTGACTGATTTGATGTTTGTTGTATTGCCGCATGTGTCAATATTAAGAATGGAGAAGAAGTTTGCTTGCCTGTTCGCTCTTGTTCTTCTGCTTATATAGTTAGCTTAAAGTATAAATTGGTTGTTTGGGTTGACCTTACGATTAATGCGGTGGATAGCTTTGCTTTTGTTAGTGATGTTATGTGCAAAACAATAGCCTTACTTTAATGGGTGAGTATCTAGTTAATAATATTAGCATATTGGGATGCAGGGTTGGGAGGATATTTGCATTTTACTGCCTTTTGACTACCATTTGGAATTGATTGGGCTGTCAGTTGTCTGATTCTATCTCCACTCTCCAGTTTGGTCTGGGGGCTAAGTGATTGTGAACTTTACACCGACTACAAGTTTATGGCTTGAAATGATATAGGAATTTAACATGTAGTAAAGGTCTAGCTACTTACTAAAAGAAGAGTATGAGCTTCATGAGGATATAATTGGAAAATTGTAAATGTCTATATTATACAACATGTTTATATAGGTGTGATGCGGACGGGTCAAGAAATTCCACTGTTCGTTATCTGTATTTTTTTTTGTAACTTCTCAGTATTTTTGCAAAGCTCTCAACTTTTGGCAAATTGAAATTTTTTGCCATACGAAACTTAACTTAATCATTTTACTTTTGCTGAATAACCAGAAATTTGTTAAGACCAAGCACCCTCAACTGCACTATGAGTCAAAGATCTACATGCTGCTTCAAGGGGGAAGTACGTTTCTCCTTTTCCCTACAAATATATGTGAATGTTCAATCATGAGGACACTCATGAAATTATTTAAAATTACATTTCACTTTGCATTATTTTGTGAGCTTTAAGAGTTTACGTATTAAGATAGTCTTCTTCCTACTGTTTGAAACTATGCACTGCAAGTGAGGTTTACCACATATTTGTATCTTTACTGGGATTTAGTTGTGATTTTTTGTTGTTTAACTTTGGCAGGAACAGGGTCAACAGAACAATAATGTCCACGTCTATCTCGATTGGGTAGCAATGCAGGTTCCCCCCTATCCTTGTAGCTCTTAGTTTCTATCTCTGATGATGGCCTTTTTGAGTACATTTCACATTTATTTCATGCGTATCTTTGGATCTGTAATGAGCTAGATATAACATGAATTGTTTTCACAAAGTCACTGAATGTAGTACTTCAAAATCAGGATTCTGCCTAATATGATCATTTTTTGTCCCCCGTCTACAGGGTGCACATCCAAATGTTCATGTAATTTATCCAACTGCTGTTGTGACTGAAGCCACATTAAGCTTTCTTTGCTCTAAACCGATATAACGTTTAACTTTTTAAGTGTCAATGGGATCTCAAGTGTTGGATACTGGAATTAACTGTCCTATGGCTTAGGCTGGGGTTCCTTTGAGCATCGATGCATCTGCCAAGTCGGCTAAGGTGAATGCAGACCAAGGCCTTATGAATAAATTGAAAGGGTTTCATGGGCTGGCAATGTCGATAGGCAATGTCAATGGTGGCAGTTCCGGTGCTGGAGCTAGTATCTCCTTTTGTTGTATCGCCGGAGAACTGGTTGGAGTAAGGCTTTTTCTTAGGGATATTGGTGTGAAAGGGA
>JAULKM010083687.1:0-11501 GCA_032355605.1 Rubia tinctorum
ACCTAGGGCACAATCCCCTCCCAACTTCCTTGCCCCATGAATTAGCTGTCAATGATCAACTTCTTTAACTTGCTTTGTCTGTTTGATCCTTTATACATTTTGATTGACTTTTGCAGTATGAGTCTAAAGATGCCCTCATGTCCAGTTGCCCCGGAATCGATGAAGATGACCACTAGTTGCAATGTACACTAAGTTTTGACACTACTATCTGTGATCAGCATCAGAACTTCCAGGGATTATACGTCCCAGAGGTTTCTATTTAGTTCTGCCTCCTAGTTCAAATTAGCAGATAAATTTCCTGTAGATGCCAAGTTTCCACTTTGAGCTACATTGATACCTTGAGAGATGCCCGGAGATGTTGAAGATGCTTGGCTACAAACTTCACACAAGTATGGTTGCTTGGCTGATTACAAGAGGTATCTTGATTGTATACTAGATAGCATGAGTATGGCCGATTTCTTTTGCTTCATGTCCACATTGTACAAGTGTTCTTAATGAATGTTAACCTATTTAGCCGTTTTTAATTAATGTTAGCCTTTTCAAGCGTTCTTAGTGAATGTATATATAAGTAATTATTATCGTATCTACTATTGTTGAATTCGTCGTAACAAATAATTTATAAGAGAAAAGTGCATATATAACCTACATAATTCACATAAGTGCAAATATAACCTTTTGATAATTGAAAGTGCAAATATAATCCTACATAGCAAGTATAAGTTCAAATATACACATTCCGGCAGATTTAGCCCTGAATTCAGTGAAAAAGCTATTTTACCCCTTTAAAAATATAAATGTCCATAATACCCATAAACCCTAATTTGCCTTGGTCATTCTCTTTCTTTCCTTCTCAGCCCTTCATTTCCTTCTTCTTTCTCCAACTCTACTTCACATCCAACACCTTCACTGCATGTACTTTATGCACCTACATTTCTCCCACCACAAATTGTGTAGATCTTCATTTGTTTCATACATAATAAAGGGTTCAAAATTTTCTCTCCCTAGAAACGCTCCTACCACTCTCTAATATTTCTAACACAATTATCAGAATATTACAACCACCGTCTCCAACGGAAATATTCGCCATTAACGTTTCAATCCCCACCCGATAGTCACTGGAAACCTAGCCCTATGGCGGCTCAATCCTCTGGCGTGAGTCTGTCGCCCTCATACAAAGCTGCCCTCACTCAACAACCCAACCAAAACCTCAAGTCGAAAATGAACTTCATTCCTTTAACCTAATTCAAAGGTGAAATCTCCGTTCTGTTCGATGATGTCGAGATTGATTTACTTTCAGAACCTTTCAAGCGAAACCAAATCAGAAAGTTCCCTAGGGGAAGATCATCTCTTGAATTTATCAAGAACCACTTTAAGAAGATAGGTTTCAAAGGAGAAGCGATAATCACAACATCGGACATGAGACATATCTTTATCGAATTCGATCTCGACGAAAACATTTAGCGTTGCTGGATCAAGAGGAACTGGAACCTAGGTGACACAATCATGAAAGTCCTCAAGTGGACCAAGAATTTCCATGTGAAAAAGGAGCCACCTCTGGTACCAATCTGGCTAACAGTGGAGTTCCCGCCGGTGTACTATCTACATCAGGCATCAATCCCAAACATTGATAGCGCCTTGGTGAGCTCACCTTTGCAGACCAACCTACTATCAACCATATGAGGCCCTCCACAATCCGCCTCTGTGTGGAAATGGATCTCACAACTGATTTTCCAACAAGAATACGTCTGGGTTAACCAAGGAGAGCAAGTGGTATGATATCAAGTATGAAGACCACCCCAGATACAACTCTAAATGCTTAAGGATTGGCCATCACACATCTGAGTGCGAATCTCAAGCCTAGAGTACAAAATAAGAAGCAAGCTGAAAAGTGGGTGCCAATCCCTGACCTTGAACTTGATTCAAGGAAGCAATCACGGCAGGAAGAAAAAATGAAGGTCAATGAAGAAGAGGTCTAACAAGATGCGGTTGAAAGTATCCAAACTGAAAAGGAGCTAATAATGGTGAACAAAGAAAGAGAGATCAACATTTTCAGTCTAAAGAATTCGAGGAAAATGAATTCTGCAAGTCCACCAAGAAAGATTCATTTCAATACTGCAGATCAAGTTATCAAAAACAGGAAGAGAAATTTCTCAAACTGGCGTTTAGTGGATGATCTCCAGATCATAAACAAACTGTATTTTAATCCTCAATCTGAACCTTACACTCTCTATGATAGAAATGTTATTATTATTAATCTTAAGAGCTTTCATAATTCATTACTAATAAAGTTTAATTAACAGGTACGGGCTGGTGGAAATGAACTAGATGTAGACATCGACGTAATGGACATATCTGGTGGAAAAGAATCAGAGGTCAAAATGTATACACAAGATCAAGAGGAAATGGGAGAACAGAGCAGGAAGGCACCATGTAACCCTAGGCTCAAACCTCTAGATAGATTGAGAAGTTTTTTTCAACTCACCAAATATGGTCACCACTCGCTTGAAAGCTAGAACTAAACCCTCTCATGAATCTTAAAATACTTATGTGGAATGTTGGCGGTTGGGATGATCATGGGTCTGGTCTGGGTCTGGTCCAATAAGACCCAGACCCAACCCTAAAAAAAATTAGTTAGACCCGACCTAAACCCATAGGGTCTGAAAATCTTAGACCCATACCCAAATTTGATGGGTCTAAACGGGGTCTTTGGTCCAAAACGGGTCCTAAATTGATCTAAATTTCTAAAAAAAATTCTTCACTAAATATAATATGTATTATCTTAAATAAAAATAATTCAAACTCAACATGGACATGAATCAATTCTTCAAGAAAAAAATATACAATACATGTTTTTTGCTTGATTAAAAATAAAAATACAGAGAAAATATGAAAGCAGTTTAGAAATTATGATAAATAATATATACAATCAGGGTAATATGGGTCTTCGGGTTGGGTCTGGGTCAGGTCTGGGTCTTAATATTTTAGACCCGGACCTAGACCCATTTTCAAAAATCTAGACCCATACTCAGATCCGATGAGTATAAATTTTTTGGATCCATACCCGACCCAACGGGTTTAGACCTTATGGGTCTAGCTCGGTTCCTAGACCTATGATCATCCCTAGTTAGCGGGATATATGCTTCTAGGTTAAGACTACAAAACCTAATTCATTCTCACGGGCTTGATATCTTGATAATAATTGAGACCAAACAGAAAATAGAGAAAATGGATATGTTTAGGATTCAGTTAGGCTTCGATAATTCTATAGGCTCACGTGATTCAAGAATATTGGTGTTTTTCAGGAACTACCTTGTCCCCACACTTATAGTTGACAACTAGGATTTTCTCAAAATACTGGTTACTAATACAAATCATAATGTTAGGTTTCACATCATTGTGGTAAACGTAATAGACATCTTAGATCTCAACTATTTGAGGCACTCACTCAGCAGCTAACTGATAATCAGCCTATATACCTGCAATTTATGTTGGAGACTTTATTGTAAGTAGGACCAACTCTGAATATAAGGGCAGTTGCACCCCTGATCTTAATAGTATATTAGACTTTGATACATACATTCAGTCCATTGGCCTAAATGATCTACTCACGGTAGGGAATAAATTTACTTGGACTAATGGTAGAAGGGGGTGAATAGAGTGTGTAAAAGTCTTGATCGGATACTGGCAAATGATGAATGGAATACTCAATACCCTAATACATCTGTACAGGTACTAAATAGGACTCTATCAGATGATTCGCCAGTACTACTAGACACCCATATCCAGGAAACCTCAGCCCCTAGAGCCTTTAAATTTCAGAAAATGTGGCTAGAGTGAGCATATTTATATGATTTGATAAAGATCAACTGGAAGATTAATATAGAACAACAGGGAATGATAGGATTCTCTCTGAAACTTAAAATACTTTTAAAATGCTTTGAAACAGTGGAATAAGATCATTTTTGGAAACATTTTAGATAATATTCAGAAAGCTGAGATAAGAGTACATGAACTAGAGATAGCCTATGACCATTCCCTAATAGATCAAGATCTTAATCACCTAGCCCGGGCCACATCAGACCTAAACCAGCACCTAAAGGAGGAAAACCTTTATTGGAAACAGAAGTCCAGATTAAAATGGTTCCAAGGAGCTGACATGAATACAAATTTCTTTCATAACTCTGTCAGAGATAGACACTCTAGGCTTAAGATTAATAAAATCATAAATGAAGCAAACCAATGGCTAACAGATCAAACAGATAAGGAAGCCATGCAGCAGTCTTTTACTAGGAACTCATTAGCCAGGATAACTCGGTTATCACAAGAGAGGCATTAACACAATGCTTAGAGTACATTCCTGGGCTAATTACAGAGGAGTATAACTGCAACCTAATTAAAATGATAGACATGGAAGAGCTAAAACAACAAGTATTTAGTTTGAACCCAGATAGTGCTGCTAGTCCTGATGGATACCCAGGTTTCTTTTACAGATATTCCTGGGATATCATCAATTAGATCTACTTAGGTGTGCACGATAGTTTATGTGTGCTGTTTCTATACCAGAAAATATCTCAAACACACTTATCTACCTCATACCAAAAAACCCTATTCCAGTCACTCTATCTGACTATAGACTCATCTCTCTATCAAAATTTAGCAACAAAATATGTTCTAAAATACTAGTTGATAGAATTACAAGGGTAATTGATAAAATGATCTTTGTGGAACAGAGTGCTTTAATCCTCGAGAGAGAAATTGTTGATAATATACTTATCATGCAAGAGATGGAAAGATTATTAGATAAGAAAAATCAGTCCCTTAATCTGATTGCCAAGATTGATAAGTCAAAAGCATTTGATAGAGTATCTTGGATGATACTTAACTGATTAATGCTTAAAATGGGCTTTCATGGACACTTTGTTAGAGTTATTCTGTCCAATATATCTACTGTTCATTTCTCTATACTTGTTAATGGGGTTCCCAATAGATTTTTTAGGGCTTTAAGGGATCTCAAACAAGGAGGCCCCCGGTCACCAATACTATTAAATCTCATTACAGAGGTACTGAACAAAGGGCTAAAATGCATGTTCATAAATACATTGCTTGACCCATTTCATATCCCAGGAACCTCTATGATCTCTCACATATCCTATACTGATGATATGGTGATATTTCTAAAGGCAAAAAATAAGTCCCTACACAATCTGATCCAATTCAAAACAATCTATGAAAAAGCCATTGGATAGAGAATTAACTATAATAAAAGTGTTTTTTATGTTGAAAATGAAACAAGGCTAGCAACCAAGAATAGGATCTGTAATATCACACAAATGACAAAGGTAATTGTAACTTTTGGATAGCAAACTGGACTCAATTAGGATGTTTAAATGATAGGTGGGACAGTAATATGGAAATCCCACATCCATAAATCACTGTTAAAGATTTCAGGGAACAAAGGGACTCATTAATTGACACTTTTAGTCAGGGATTAGATGATTATGCATGTAACCATATTATGCAGAAAATTTTCTCCACTGACCTGCAAAACCAATTGATCTGGAAACCATCAATGAAAAGTAAGTTCTCTATCTCTACTGCAAATGAAATGTTTAGGAAAAGAAAGCTACAATCAGCTTCTCTGGAAAAGGTATGGAATAAGATTTTACCTAAAAAAGTTTCTATCTTTTGGTGGAAGCTAATAAATAATATACTGCCTCTAGATGATATTTTGGGGAGGATGGGGATAGTTAACACATCAAGATGTTCCATGTGCTTGCAAGAAGCTGAAACACTGAACCTTATGTTTAACCTATGCCGAGTTTCATCTTCACCTTGGTTATATGCATATCAATTACTGGATATTACATATCCCCTTATACACATGTTGTTCGATAATATTTCATAGTTTTGGTCACATAATTCTGCATCTAAAATGAAAAATCAAATTTTCCACTTAATCTCTGCTTTTATATGCTTTATAATCTGGAAAGCAAGATGTGCATTCATCTTTGATAATAAGAACCTTGCATTTATAAGATGGGTTATGATCTAAATAGATTCATGGTGGATGTTTTCACAATACATCTACAAACGAGGTACTCAGACTGTGACCTGTTTATAGCTAAAGGTTTCCCACCGGTGCATAATTCCAAAGCTAAATATCATCAGGATAGTTAATTGGAAACCATCTGACATTGGATACACATTAAACAAAGATGCATCTTTCAAACCACTGAAAAACACCAAAGGCAAGGCTTGTAGTTAGGAATATAGAAGGCATACAAAAGTTTGTTGGTGGTGATAACATTCCCTAGGCATCAGATACACTTGATGTTGAATTACTTGTTGTAATCTCGGGACTAGAACTATGTATTCTGTCTAATTTTGTACCACTTACTGTACAAACTGATTGTTTGCGGGTCTGTAAACTCATGCAAGCAAACCCCAGATGGCCGTGGAAACTGACAACAAAAACATGGAAGTTGCAGCAACTATTGCTCTAATGCAATGCGTCCATCATTCATATTTTCAGGGAGTAGAATGTCATGGCTCATGCCTTGGAAAAGATGGCAGAAGCAAGGAGAATCCAAGGTAGGGAAGTATGGAATTGGAGCGAGTTGAGCGACGAAACTGGAGCTGCTTTCACTGGTGACAGATTAGGAATTGTCAATATGAGATTCCAATGAACTCAGTTTTTCAAGTTAACAGATGGTCCATATTTTTTATCTCTTTTATGATGAGTTCTATTGATTATCTAGCTACCCTTAGATTAACACTGGAGGTAAGATCTAAGCGGTAGAAACATAGTTAATGGAACATATTGCATCAAGTATCGCTTTTTTGCCTTAGAAGCACATCTCAAATTGACCTAGATTAGGAACCTTGTACATTGAAAACAAACTTCAGGGTTTATCATTTTTGGGGTAAGGTTTAGGGAGACTAACGAAGATCCCCCACCAACTGGTGGTTTAATTTTTTATTTTTTTAAAAGATCTTCATTTGTTTCTCCTACTTGCACGCTTATTGGGGATATGTTCAAATGGCCATTGGAATGATCAAAGTTGCAGCTTTGTTGGTGGCGGTCTTTGTGGAGGGTTTCGCCTCTGATTTGGAGAGTTGAGTCAGATGCGGGCTGGGGTGTTTGAGGCTTTGATTTTGGGGCCGAGAGGATTATGAAGCAGAAATCATGCCTTTTGATAGAAATTTAAAAATTATGACGAATTTGGTTGATATTGGATTGTTCCCACTTCTCAGATCAAGCGGAAAAATGGGTTTTCAAAGCTTGTATTTCAATGGAAGATTCAATAGCAAAATCTGGTGTGCTGCTTGTGAGCTGGTCAACGATCAAAAGCTCGTTCAAAGTGTACAAACTCCATTTATTATTGTTTTTGGCAGGGCACGATGGAATGGTGGAGACCTAAGTAGTAACGGTACGATTCCAAGTACGGGTACGAGATTCGATAAACAAAAAATTAGGGGGTATGAGTATGAAATGGGTGCGATTATAATAAAAAATTATATATATTAATATTAATAATTTAATCATTTCTGAATCAAAACTAATATGATTTTATATTGTAAACAATTTAAAGTAAATGAAAACATCAAAATGTAATTCAAACTTAATATGTATCACAATAATTAGTAAACAAACTACATAACAAGATAAGGAGAGAAGTTGAATTTAAAGGGTTTGATGAAAAGAGTAGGTCGAAAGCCGAAAGGAGTCGCACAACTGAAAATGAAGGGCTGAAGGGTTTTGCTCTATTTTCAACTTTTTCTCTTTTCTTTTTTTATAATTTTAATTTATAATTTTTTATATTCAGATTTAATTGGGTATAATGTACCCAAATCGTAGCCATGCATCTTGATTGTACCTGTACCCGGTCAAAGTACCCAAAAATTCAAACCGTACTGGGGACGTCCCCTGACCAAATTTGCACCGAATTTGTACCCGGTACGTATTCGGTACGGGTACCATGACCTATTTACCGTGCCTGTACTACCTAGGTGGAGATCTGGAGCAGTATATGTGGTGGAGATGAAACGGCATAGGAGGTGAAGCGACAAAGGCGAAAGCGCGTGGAGCTGTAGCGGTGGTGACGGAACAGCTGCATGGCAGAGGGTATTTTTGTCTTTTAAATTTTTGTATTTGGCCCAAAGGGCATTTTGGCTATTTCCGATTGGTCAATGGCCTGAAATGACCAGTCAATGCCAGAATATAGCCTTTATGGTTATATTTTCACTTTCATGAAGTAGTTAGGGTTGTTTTTGTTTTTTGAATTACCTCATATGTGTATTTATTAAAGTATATAGGGTTATATTTGTATATATCCCAAATATCAAAATTTTATTTTCCGTTATTAAACGTAGTTAAACATATTAACAATCAAACATGTTCTTGAATAACATGACAATGATTGGTATGCAATTTGAGCTAGGACGGAGGGAGTAGTGAAATTGAATAGTGAATGATATGAAATTAATGAAAAAAATCAAATCACTAATCACCTTTCTTCAAATGTGCAACTGATACATTAGTTTTTTCTTAATTGTCACATCATTCACAAATCAGTTTCACTTTCACTATTCAATCACTAACGATGTGGCATTACTAATTCTTGAAATGCCATTTCTTGTGTGGCATTGCAAAAAATGTGTTCCCTCTCATGTTTTAACATACTCTCCTCTATTTTAGTTTACTAAACTTTGTGGTTCATTAGTTATGCAACATTGAAAAATATGCTCCCGTATCGCTCATGGGTTAAAATATAAAGCAGAAAGTATGAGTCATAATAATACGATGTAAAAATGAACAAATATGCTGCTACAATGCTACTAAGGATCAAAATGCCACTGGCGATCAGAATTTCACATTCAAGCATGATTAAGTTTTGGTGGGAAATTTGAAATATGTCGGTGGAAGGTTTTTGAAATGATCATTAGTTTTTTATCAGTTTTAGAGCAGTTTTTTTTGTTTTTGTTAGTTTGTCCACTTGTGTAATTTTTTATTTGGTTAGTTTATTGGACTGTTACAACTTAATTTTTGCATATGAAGTAGCTGTAATTACTTCATTTGATTAAGTTAATTCATTCACTTTCCCTAAGTTTTCTTTCCAGTAAATCATCAGCGTTGTTCTGCTGATTTAAGCTCTTTTAAGCTTTGTTCTTGACCTTATTAGCTATGATTTCTTCATAATATCAAAGCTCTAGGATCTCGATCCAAATTTACTTTGAAAACCTTCTTGAGTTTTAATTCAGGTGATCAAGTTTGAGCACTGGATCAGTGAATGGATAAGGAGGAAATGATCCTCATGCTACTGATGTTGATGGCTTTGTGAGAATCAAACCAGATGATCTGCTGATCCTCACATCCTTAGATCATGCAAGCCACGTGATCATATCAGATCTTTTGACGGAGAAGAATTATGTGATCCAGAGAGAAACAATGATTAATGCTCTCTCTGCAGGAGGAAAGCTGAAGTTTATAACTGGAGAAGTGCCAAAGCCTGTTGCAAATTCTCCATTGCTTCAGATCTGGATGAAGGATAAATCAATGATTGTTTCATGGATTAGAAACTCGATCAGCAAAGATATTGCTATGAGTTTTTCTTTTTAAGCTGATGCGAAGAAACTATAGGATGAAGTTGAAGAGAGGTATGCAATTAGCCAAGGACCTATCTAATATCAACTGGTGACCATTCTGATTGAAACTAAGCAAGGAATTGATTCAATTGCCCAGTATTTCTATAATTTAAAGAAATTTGGGATCAAACTGATGTGATAAGGCCAAGGCTTAAGTGTACGTGTTGTCATTGTGAATGTAATTGTGGATTCTTTGCGAAACTGGAAATGCAAGCTAATCAAGATAGGCTGCAACAATTCATGTCTGGTTTAAATGATGAGTTTGATGCTTTAAGGAATCAGATACTTGTGATGGATCCTTTACCAACTGTTGGAAATGCATACTTTCTATTCAGTAAGCAAGAGAGCCAGAGAAATGTGCAAAGTAATGTGATTAGGAGCATGAATCAATCAGCTGCACTGCCTGTAAGGCATGGATTAAGACAAAACAATGTAGGAAAGTTTGGTCAAAAGAAGAAAGATGTTGAGGCTAAGAAGTTTTTGAAGTGTGATTATTGTCACAGGAATGAACATTTGAAGGATTCTTGCTTCAAATTTAATGGATATCCAGATTGGTGGCCAAACACAAGTAAGGTGAAGGGAAAGGCTTATGCAAATGCAGTTAAAGTCTTAGGTTATTGAGGATGAAACTGAGCAAGCTGCACATGGAGCACTATTTGAACCTGGAAAAGGCAAGAATATTGGAAATATGCAGGCTATGATTGCAAATATGATCCAAATGTATTTTGGGAAGCTGATGAAAGGGAAAGGAAATGAGCAAGAAACTGATCGAGGAGATATGATCAACTTTGCTCATCTGGATTTTGCAGGTAGCCTAATAACTGACTTTGCTAATACTGCTTCTTGTTTTGAGGTAGATGATTGGATTCCAGACAGTGGTGCAACTTCACATATGTGTAGTTATATTTCTTGTTTTAAAACTCTACATTCAGTCAATCATAAAACACCAATCCTTTTACCAGATCATTCAAGAGTCTACATAGATGCCATAGAATCTGTCAAGTTGAATAAAAAAAGTAAACTGAAATATTGCTTGTTTGTCAAATGCTTTAAGTTCAACCTTCTTTCAGTGCAAATATTAGCACAAGATTCCAAAGTTTATCTTATCTTCTATTCTCATGTGTGTATCATACAGGACCACAAGACTAACTCATTTTTAGGAATTGCTACTAAGAGCAATGGTTTGTACATTTTGAACAAGAAATCTTTTCAAACTGAAGACATCAAGAAGCATCTGGCCATACTAAACCTAGATAGCTTAGATATACATTTAGCATTGAGTTCTATGCATTGTCTTTCTGATAATGATTTAGAGATTCTACATGATAAGATAGGTCATACTTCTAATATTGTATTGAAGCACATGAATATTCCAATCATAAATAATAAATGTGATTTTTTCCTCCTACAAAACAAACAAGATTATCTTTTCCTGAAAATCAAATTACAGCTCCATTCTTTTTTACACTCTTCATATGGATCTCTAGGGGCTTTTTAATTCAAAACAATTAATGGTGAACAATAATTTCTAACAATTGTAGATGCCTTCAGTAGAGCTACTTGAACTTTTCTGATGAAAGGTAAAGATCAGGTTCCTTTCATTATTAGAGCCTGCATCCTCATGTTACAGACTCAGTTTAATGACAAAATCAGAAAGATAAGGACTGATAATGGCACTGAATTTCAATAAGGTTTTCTCTCGGTTATTTGTTTCATTAGGTGTCTTACACCAGATATCATGTTCATATTCACTATAACATAATGGTGTAGTTGAAAGAACACACAGAACCATCCTTCATATAGCCAGATCTCTAATGCATCAGTCAAACCTTCGTTGACATTTGGGGGGGGGGGGG
>JAULKM010083698.1:0-11501 GCA_032355605.1 Rubia tinctorum
GAGAGAGATTGAGAAAAATAATATATTTAATTGGTAAGAGACCGCTAGCGGTCTCTACCACTGCACATGGCCTAAGGACTTAAAGGGAAAATAATATTTCTCTTTTTGTAATCATAAAACCCTTTTTAAAATCAGAATTTTTAAAAGTCCATGGCAATTAAACAGGGTTATAATCATTTTATTCTGAACCTAGAAGAAAACTTTAGATTTTTTTTGGTATGATAGCCTCACAGTTCAGGCCAAATCTGTCCATGATCAGCTTGTCTTAACTGAATTAAAATATGTAACCTTTGCATCATCATGGTCTGCTGCATTTATTTATGGAAGACGTAATAGGTCAAATAGGCATCCATTTTGGAATGATCTGAGACCTTTCACTGATAAACCAGTACTGATAATGGGGAACTTTAATTTTTTTAGGGAAGTTAATGAATATTTAGAAAGTCATCACCTAGTTTGAATAGTATGTTGGGTTTTAATGAATTCATAGAAGATAAAAATTTAACTGAACTTCCTACATCTAGGAATCAATTTACATAGGCAGGAATTAGACAATTAGGTCATGTGTGGCAAAGATTGGATAGGGGTATGGTAAATTCTAGTTTCTTAAACTACTTCCCACATACTCGGATCAGGGTTAAAGCTAGGTTACCATCTGATCATGCAACTCTGGTAGTTAAAATCGAGGATAAGAACTATGAATCTAATCCTAAGTCATTCATATTCCAGCACTTCTGGATAACACACACAAATTTCATGGAGGCAGTAAGAGAAAACTAGGATCAATCTAGTGGGGTTTATAGGATGAATTTTTTTACAGTAAAACTAAAAAAACTAAAAAAATGCTAAATGTATGGAATAAGGAGATCATTGGAGACATTGTTTATGATAAAGTTGAAGCAGCTGAAAAACTAGTATTAGAAGTTGAAATACATCATAAAAATGATAATTCTCCCAATAATAGAACTGAACTTAACATATTACAACCTGGGCTCACAATTGCATTATAAAGGCAAGAAATTTTCTGGAATCAGAAATCCAGAGTTAGGTGGCTGAAAAGTTAAGAAATAATCAAGCTAACTGATCTTTTTTGAGTTGAGAAAAGTTGTGCTTGAAATGAATGATGATTCAGCCCCAGGTCCAGATGGATATACAGGTAAGTTCTAGACCACTTGCTAAGATATCATTTGTGATGACTTCTAAATGCAGTAAATGAATTCCTTTGTGGTGTTCCAATTGGTAAAGCAATATCAACTTCTTACATAGCTTTGATAACTAAAAAAAGTTGTGGTTTCAAATTTTACTGATTTCATACCAATCAGTGTCCAAAAATTTTAAATAAATTTTTTACAAAGATTTACACAGAGAGCCTTAAGCCCATAATACCTTATCTAATTTCTCCTGAACAATTAGCTTTTGTTCATGGCAGAGAACTAGTTGAAAATGTTTTATCAATGCAAGAACTAACTAGTTTTCCTGAACAACAAGAAAGGCGGTTATAATTTTTTTCAAAAAAAAAGTTTGATATGATGAAATTTTTTGATAGAGTCTCTAGAGTTTTTGTAAAAATAATTTTACTAAAAATAGGTTTTCAAAATCATATGGTTCAGAACATTGTGGGCAATATAGCCGCAGATGAAAATTTGGTTTTCTTAAAAGCTATAAGATCATGTTGAAAGGTGTTGGGGGATTTTCTAATTAAATATGAACATGCACAGGACAAAAAATTAACTTGGATAAATCTGATTTTTTATCTGTCCAAATAGGCAATTGCTTCAACTTGTAACATGGTGACACAAATCTCAGGGATTAAAGCCATTTATTTTCCTTTTGTCTATTTTGATTCCCCCATTTATATAAGTAGGACAAAGCATGTTTACTTTCAGTCCATATTTGATAAAATTGCTTGGCAAACCAATCCTTATAAAGCATGTACTCTCAACAATTCTTTTGCATATTTTATTAGTTTTTAAACCTACAAAAGGAGGTATTAAGAATTTGCATTTTTTTCTCCAAATTTTTATAGGCCTCATCTGAATATGGTCAAAATAGTTTGGAGATCTTGGTCTTATACAAGTTACCCTATATTTGAAAATTGATTGGGAGTAAAACATTTGCATGTAATAATGGAAAAAAAATCATCAAGTTGTGGTGGAAATTACAAAGAAATGCAAGTCTCTAGTCCAATTTTGTTGGTCCTTGCCTAATCAATTGAAAACTTCTAAAACTTGGAGCAGGATCAGAGAACTGGATGATATAGCTACTCACACAACTATACAGGTAGGTAAAGGTGAGTTTTTTTGGCATTCTAACAGGTTGGGTGTAGGAGCTCTAGCTAAAAAATAGAAAGACACCCTTGATGTTCCTCATCCCGATATAACAGTATTTGAATTATTTTATGCACAAACTGAATATGTTCAAAACTTCCAAGTTGGCTTTACTCCTGATATCCTAGGAAAATTGTCAATGGACTTTCCATTATTCAAAGATTATCATGATGAATTGATATAAACCTAATGGTAAATTTACTTTAGCCTCATCCTATGATATTCTGAGACCTAAAAAATCATAAATGACCTCATTTAAGCATATGTGGAGTAAATTGTTACCTAAAAAATGAGTTTCTTTACATGGAGTTTACTAAACAGGTTAATACCATTTGCTAATGTACTTGAATGCTTCCAAATACATCAACCCTCCAAATGCAGCTTGTGTAATAACTCAAGTGAGATACTAAATCATACCTTTAATGATTGTTCCTTTGCAGATTGGATTTGGAAAAACCTGAACCATTACCTTGATATTCAACATCATCATTTTGATAACTTATGGGATAGGTTTTCCTATTACTGAAACACAAATGATCATCCTAGACTACGAATTTTTTTGCAAGAATACTTCTCGTTCTAACTGTTTGGGTTATCATACCATTTGCATGATCTGATAAGTCTCTCTACCAGGAAAGTTACACATAGGCGTGATGTTTTGGTTTTATGGAGACTGTCCGCTCAGTCTTTTGTGAAACTTAATTGAGATGGTTCTTCTTTGAGAAATGGTCATGCAGGGGCAGGTGTTGTAATAAAATATGCAACAAAAATAGCATTTCTTTCTAGGGCTGAATATCTACATCATAATGACAGTTTGGAAGTTGAAGTTCTTGCTCTGGAAATAGGAATGGATGGAGTTTTTTCTCTAGATATATCAACATATATTGATGTGGATTCACTAATACTTTTAAAAATTATCAAGAAGGAGTACAACATACCATAGAAGATAACAAGCACCATTACCATCATATGGAGTTTGCAAAGTGATTTTAATTGTTCTTATAAACATATTTTCAAGTAAGCCAACTCCATAAAAGATTCGATATCTAGGTTAGCGAGCAGCATAAGAACCAACCATATCTTCGATCAATAGTCATTACCAAGGAGACTGAAGGGATTAGTGCACCTAGACTGTGGGCAATTTTCCTATATTAGAGGGAATGGTGTGATTTAATCCTTTTTATTTGGATGTATTTTTTGCAGAATTGGTTCATGTAATTTTTTTGTTATTTTTCCACGTATTGTTACTAAAAAGGCTTGCTAGTTTATTAGGAAATGTATCCTTATGCCTTTTTGGTTTGGGTAAAATGCATTTATACTTCCGAATTCTTTGTTCAGTGCACATATACCCCCAGTTTTTAAAAGTGAACAAATACCACTCTCAGTTTTTCAAAAGTGCACAAATAACCCTCCCAGTTTTTCAAAAGTGCACATATACCCCTATAGCCAGAGATAGACTTCTAAAAAAGAGAGGGGCATATGTGCACAAACAAGGAACTGGGGGTACATGTGCACTTTTTAAAAACTGAGGGGTATATATATTCACTAAACAAGGCACTGGGGGGGGCATGAATGCATTTTACTCTTTCAGTTTTATTTTTGGAGGTAAGGTTATCATGTCCCCCTCTCAACTGTAATTTCTTTTTGGGATATATACAAATATAACCCTATATATTTCAGTAAGTCCACATATAACTCTGAGATGATTTTTTGTGCAAAAACAACCTTAACTACTTTACATAAGTGCAAATATAACCCTAGAAACTATATTCCGACATTGACTGGTCATTTCCGGCCATTGAATAATTGGAAGTGACCAAAATGCCCTTTCAGCCTATAACAAAAAATTGAAAGACAAAAATGCCCTTTGATCCGCCACTATACTGCCATCCATCGCCATTGCTCCACCACCTTCACTGCGCCACTGCCGCCATTCCACCTCCGCCGATGCCACCATCTCCGCCCGCGCCGCCACCACCACCTCCGCCGCTAGGGTTTCTGTCACCATCTCCCGCCGTCAACCTTCCCCTCGCCGCTAGGGTTCCACCTCACCTCCCCCGACACTGACAACCAAAGATTTCCCCTATCGTTAGGGTTTTGCCTTCCCCGCCGCCGACGACCTCATATTTCCCTCTCCGACCTCAAATTTTTTCCGCTGACCTCACCCCTGACGCCATATTTCCTTTGACAACCTCACCCCCACCACCCCTGACCACCTAAATTTGAGGGGCAAAATGCAAGTATTTCCCCCCTTGCACTTCTGGTCACTATGGAAATAGCGATTAAAAGCCAAAGCATCTCTGTACATAATAAAAATGAATGAATCATCCAACAATAACCATTGAATTCCATTTCATTTATAAATCCGAAAATTCCTTTCTTGGTTTTTTCAATAGCCTGAGAACAACTGAAAAGACACAGCCACCGGGAACATAATTTTCATCGCTTTGAGAGGAAAAAGAAGAAAAAAATCTTCAATATTTGATCAATGGAGTCTTCATTCCCCAACATCTGCGGTGAGGGAGCGGCGCGCTGGCGAACTTCCATAACTTCTTAGTTTCTCGCCATTGGTGTCCACACCTTGCTCTTCTTCTCCGAGTGGTGATGAGGTTCTCAACGGTGCTGTGGTGGAGGGCTTAATAGCGATGACGGAGGCGCGCTCAGCGGCGAAAGATGGTGGAGGGAGGAAGGCGGCGGGATAAAAGAGAGAAGGAAGGAGATCAAAGAAAATAGAGCAGAGGCACGGGAAAAGAGAGAAGGAAAAAAGAGTAGTGAAAATTAGGTTAGGGTTTAGGGGCTTTATAGACATTTCATTTTTATTTTTATTTTTCACGGAGTAAAATAGTCTTTTCACAAAATTTTGACCAAAATTTGACGGAAAATATTATATTTTCACATACACTAGTTATCTAGATTTATATTTGCACTTTAAATTATCACCGGGTTATATTTGCACTTATGTGAATTATGTCGGGTTATATATGCACTTCACTCTTTCTTTTATCATATTAATAAACAGGTAGGGGTCAATGTCAAACCTCTCCCCATAACATGATGTATTATAGTAAAAAAAACAAATATACTAAACTGGAATCCAAATAAACTTTGGAGAATATGATAACTGCTATAATCTTTGTGTATCTCTCTTATTGCCACTGAAGCGTTAAATTTCGATTGTAGTATATATGCAGCTTAATAGAATAGGAATGAAAACCTACGAACACAATTCTTTAAAAAAAAATAAAAGTGAACACCCTTGCATAGTTAGATGGTTCTGGTAATGTGACTGGCTGGCAATTGATGAATTGACCTTGAGACTCTTAGGAACATGATAGTGGTTACGTTATATAAGAGCATGTACAATGGGGGTTTCTTTGTGATCTCTTTTTAAAAAGAGACAACAAAAAAATCACAAAGAGACCATAAATCCCCACAATGGGGTCTCTTTGTGGTTTGTAAACTAAAAAAATCAGGTGGTGGGCTGCAGTTTTAGCAACGAGTCCCACAATGATCAGCCCATGTGACTGGGGCCCGCACTGAAGCGCGGGCCCTTTTTTGTCTCCTTTGGGACACGTGGCAGTCTGTGAATGAGCCACGTGTCACAATCAGCCCCCAGTTTTTTTTAAAATTTCCTTTTACATGCATGGGACGCGTGGCAGCCTATGATTGGACCACGTGTCCAAATAAAAATTTTGATTTTTTTCTCCGATTTAATTTTAATTCATGAAATAATTTTAAAAAAGAAATTATATTTAAATTTTAAATTATTAAAAATGAGATTAAATTTTAAAATAAAAAATATAGCATTAAATTTCACATCTAATTTATTTTGGGTGTGCAAATTTATTTAAATTAAATATTGAATTTAAAATTAATGAGTAAGATAGAGAAAACAAAATAGGGTCCGTAGAGTGGTTTCTAGCATTATGGAGGTAAAAATGAAGTAGTTTCTTTGTGATTGCTTTTGGTGAGGTGGAAGAGAGAGAATGAATATTTAGACCATGTATAATGGTAAGCCCGCTCCGAGCCCACTCTTGCGATTTCAATTCATTAAATAATCAATCTCTTTCTTCCACCTCAGCAATTGAGCCCGCAACTAAATCACCCCATTTTTTTCCTACAGTGGTTGAACCCACTTTGAAACCACTTTATGGACCTCACTTGATTTTTTCTATCCTACTTAATTTTACCTTAATATTTAATTTAAATAAATATACCTAACTAAATAAATTCAAATGTGAAATTTAATAGTAAATTTGTAATTTTTTAATTTAATTTCATTTTGGAAAATTTTAATTTTTAAAATTATTTTCAATATTTAAAATTTATTTTATGAACCATGAGTCCGTCTCTTGAAAGACGGTTTTTCCATGAGTCATGGAAAGACCAAGGTTTAAAGTGTAAATTAGAAGAAATCAAGATAAAATTTTCGGGTTGCAGGAATCGGATTATAAATTTTATAATTACTACATGTTGCATAATAAAATTTTAATATTGCAACTAAGACCTTTTACCTTTATTATTGCAATTAAACTCCGTCTTTCCATAAGGCTATAGAAAGACGGTCTTTCCCAAGACTTTGCCTTATAAAAATATATAGAACTTTTAAAATTAATTAAATAAGTTGAAAAGTTAGATTATGTTGGGTTGTTGATATAGTGTGAAAAGAATAAAGAGTAAAAAATAACACTACATTTTGACTGAAAATACCAATATAACTCTGCAATCTCAGAAAGTGTCAATCTAACCATGGACTTGGCTTTTAGTCATAATTTATTTGGCCGGATTATGGTGAAAAGACATTTTTACCCTTACTTAAAAAATGAACCCCCTTCTTTCTTCAGCTTTCCCGGCGGCGGCGAGTTTCTTCCCCCATCGGAGCACGGCAACGGAGGGCTTCTTCCCCTCGTTTCCTTCTTTCGCGTCGTCTTCCACCCCCTATTTCTTTCTCCCCTCGTTGTCTTCTCCAGTGATGCTGTTACAACCACCATTTTGCAGTGGCTCAGCGGCGACCGGAGCTGGCTGTGACGGCGGGGCAACCTTGGCAGCAGAGTGTGAAGACAAAGGAGAAGGGTGAGAGGGAGGTGGCGCTGGGAAAGAAAGGAATAAAAGTCAGAATTCGATGGGTTGTTCGTCGGCGGTGGCGGTGGCGGTGGCGGTGGCGGTGGCGGGGGAGAAATTTCACCACGAGCAAATAAGAGAAATTTGACCAGATCTTTGATTTTCAAAACATAGTTAATAGTATCAAAAACCATCCCACAACTCATGTAGTGCTTCGCCCTTGAGCGTGGCAGATTTGAGAGAACTAGATCCCATCTCTTTTCAATCTGACAAAGATCTTTGTCCTCCCACCATAAATTAACATTAATAACTGCAATAAAGCAACCAATTTTCCAAATTTTGATTGAATTCGATAAAGAGGGATGAAAGAACTTACTCAAGCTCTTGGCGAAGAGAATTGAAGAGCTCCTTTTTGGTCTGCTTCTCGTCGCCAGGCATGTTCAAAACCTTGACGAAGGGAGCAACGGTGATGGCAGTGTGGAGGAGGTCGGTGGTGGTGTAGTGAGGCTTCCGGCGACGGAGGCAGAGCACGGCTGGTTCTGCCGGAGCACGGCTGGTTTGCAGAAGAAAGAAACGGAGCTGCCAAAATGAATAAGGGGTATTTTTGTCATTTCAGCTTTTGGTCAAGCCTGAATTTATTTGGTCAATGCCGGAAATGAGAAGTTTGGGTATATCCATACAAATTTTTCAAAAGTTAGGGTTAGATTGACATATACAATAATTAGTTAAGGTTAAATTGACACTTTCAGAATAAAGTTAGAGTTATAAATGTATTTATCACAAGAATAAATTTTGATTGTATAATAGATTGTTGAAGTAGATGAGAGAATAGATTAAAAATTACAAGAAGTGAGTTGGGTTAGACCGTGGATAAAGATATTGACTTTTGTTTGGTGATAGAGTGAAGATTGGTTTGGGTCGAAAAGTCTATTTTTTTCTTCCAATTTCAGTAATCCCCCCCCAAAGAAAGTACTACTACAAATCTTCTTTCAAGCATTTTAAGAATCAGCTTTTAAATTTTTACTACAATACAAATGCTCGTTGAGAGTGAGACTGAACAAATGCAATATTTATAGGCATTCGTTCTTTCTGTTAATTATGTTATCCATTCTTTCCAACAATGGTTGAAATTGAATAAACCTTCGCTTCTTCTATATCTACACGGGAAGCACTAGCGAACAATGTGTTTGGTAGAGTTGTACTTATGAGCAGCTGTACCTTATGAGCAGTTGTACTTATAAACAAAACTGCTTATTTTGAAAGGAGGTTAACTTCTACTTTTCCCCCCAAAAACCAGCTTCTACTTCTTAAATAAGCATTTTTTTAGTAATTGACCAAACACTAAAAATGTGCTTAGCCTTATAAGCAAATCACTTATAATCCCTGACAAACACACCCTTAAGTGTTCCTGAATGAGTTGGGATAACCCATCTGAGACATTACTGTTTATTTCCAAATGGTCAGTTCATATGGTTCTATAAACTATTTCGGGGTTTGGAACTTTTGGAACAATGTACTAGTATCATCTGCATAATTGATCGAGTTAAGTGCACGGTGTAACTTCTCTGGGCATCATAGATTTTCTAAGTCACTAGAAAAGGCACCAGTTATAACTTAAAGAAGGAACGATATAAAGGATCCCCTGCTTTATAGCTCCAGTGGACAAGAAAAACCAGTTGGACTACCATTCAGAAGTTTGGTTACATTGGTCCCGGATACTTGCTGATATCTCTTCTTTTTTTTTCCTAGAAAGGAAAAACATAACTTAAAATCTAAGATGGTAACTAGTAGAGCATCCTTTTAAAATCAGCTCATGCATCAAAATGAAGAACGGCCAGTCAATAGTATCATATGGAAAACTGATCTCAAAGAATGTAAATCTCATCCCCTTTGGTTTCTTTGACTACGGTTCTTAGAGGCCCCTTTGCCCTTGTTCTTCGGAGAGGATGCTTTTGAAAGCATGATGATGCTTTCTGTACTTTCATCTGACGGTGGAGAAGGTTCCATTGGGATACCAGTTTCAAGGCAAGACATCAAACCTTTAAGCTGCAAACATATTTGATACAACACATGATCAAACACAAACTAGAAAGGGTTAACAACCGGAACCTGATATTACTTGCCTTTTCCTCCAATTCTTCTATTATTTTGTCCTTCAATTTTAAAGTCGTCTTTTGCCTGGAGAGCCGTATGAATAAAAGTTCAGTTCAAGGAGGAGAAAAACAGGGACGGAGAATGTGGAGTATTCAGCCAAAAAGGATAACACAAATAAATAATAAAAAAATAGTCAAAGGTAGTTATAATTAGTTGTGTTCAGCTAGTAAAAATGGTAATAATACAAGAATCATCCTGGATCCAAAAACATATAACTGCTTCAACCTTCTAAAATAGAGGAATAACAAAAATATAACAGATATAAACTCGTCACCAGCAAAGCATAAAGTTTTGAAATAGTTTGAGAATACCTTTCTTCATATTCTGTAATCTTGGCATGCCACGCGTCTTGGTTTCTCACCAAATTATCGTTAATCTACATATTTCAGAGAACAAAATTTTTAAGACATTTCCTCTTGCCAACAAATCAAAGGCATAGCAATACTTACATCATCAAAAAATTTCTTCTCTTCGACACACCTATCTAGCTTGGCTTGCAACTTCAGCACTTTAGTATTTTGACTCAAAGCTTTATCAACAGCTGCAGAAACTTCTTTTCGAATTTCTTCATCGACATCTTCAATCAATGTTTCAAAATACTACGACCAAAGTAGAAGCTGTTAATGCGATGAAAAAAGAAGTCATCATCCAAAATATTGTGTAATTTTCTCATAGAAGAGGCCATTTTGTTGCGTTAATACAGATATTAATAGTTGTAGCCATAGAGGGCATGTCCTAGAAAATCTTGACTATGTACTACAGTACTAGGCATATCATCAGATCACCAGAAATTGCACCGACCTGTTTCTGGTTCTCTAATTGCACAGTGAGGAGCTCATTGTACTCATTCACAATCTGCATGTATTTGTTAGCAGGATTACAGAAATTAATAAGGCATTCAAACTTAGCAAACCAACTAGAAACCAAGGACCAAAAGTTGATAAAGATGAGAGAATACAGCTTCAACTTTACTGTTCAATATAGCTTCACTGAAGTCAGAATCCGCACTGCAGTCACAGGTGCCACATCCATCATTGGCCCTATTACAATGGTTGTTTAGCTCAATCAACTTTCCATCAGTTTTAGATTGTATCAGTCTATGTACGTAGTTATCTCCAGCAAAGTCCCAAACACGCCGTGTTTCTAATTCGAGAGAGTAGCAGTGCTCTGTTTCTTTCCAGTGGCGTATAGCATGCCCTTCTTTATACCTATAGAAGAATGTATTTTTTTTCTAATTATATAAGTGTTTACTCAAATACAAGCAGTAGGTTAGTTCTACACACTTGGCAGAATAGAAAAGACTGCTGAAGCACCAGCAGTTTATGGATCATAGGAGTACAAATCATACCTGCCACAACCAATATTGCCACAGATTATGCACATCCAAAGATTTTCTGTGGTCTGACAAACTAAACAGATTGATTTCTCTGGCTGCTGTTGGCAATATCGGCAAACCTAAATAAGAGATAAAAACAATGTAAATCCCAGAGCAAATAAATGACTGAAATTATCAGTGAAAAATCTTATGTCAAATATATGTTCACATTTACCCACAAATACCTAGTAAAGCTTCCTTTAATGGCAAGTAAGATACAGGTGGAGGGGGTGGGGATGTAAGCTCTAGGTTCCTTCACAAGGATATTAGTTTCCTAGGATACTGGCTCCATGTGTTAGTTCTGTACGTTACGTTTTTTTCTTTACGTTTGAAAACAAAATATTATTGGCATAGAAAATATAAGTTAGCAAGAAACGATGACCCTGAAAAATGGGGAAGTCAACTGAATCATGAAGTATCACATTCTGTAACTGGGAGAAAGCCAGGTCTATAGGCTTACCATTAAGCTACTAACCTTATAATTTCTTCTATAAGAATAATAAAATATTAGGCCAAAGAATTTTCCAGCTTTCACTACAAACAGAAATATATGCATATCAAAGAAGCTTCGGAAAGAAAAACAA
>JAULKM010083719.1:0-27483 GCA_032355605.1 Rubia tinctorum
TGGCCAGATTATGACCGTTACGGGTGGTGTTCTGACCGTTACAAGAGAGAAATAGAGAGCGTTTATTCTAGAGAGAGGTCTTGTTATTCAATGCTGGATGGTTGGAATAGAGTAACACAATGGATGGATGGATTATAGCTGGCTTTCAACTATGCCCACAATATCTGCTGTTTAACACAAACTACAAATTCACACAAGCTACTAATTAACTTCATGATAGTGTACATTGGTAACTTTTATACTCTGTTCAATGGCTGATAATAATACCATTGAGACAAACACAGTGAGGTTGCTCTATCTATCATAAAAAAATATGATATCAGAAAACTTACATTTGCTCAACCAGAAAGAAATACGTTCAATATATACCCGTTTCACCACAGATAAGTATGTGGAATTTGAGACAACATCCTATCATAAAAGCACATCGTTCAGGATCATCGCTGAATCACTATTAAGCTAATAGATATCACAATAAGAGTGGAGGGAATGCCGTACTTGAGATGACTGGAGATGTTAAAGCCAAAACGCTGAGCACAATCAAATCAGCTGCTAATCCCAGTAAAGAAAGGTCTCATGTAACATGTATTGACCCAAGCTAAAAGGATCTATCCAACCTTCTCTTGAGAAGGAGATGCAGCGGCCGTTGATGCTGCAACCCTGGCGCCCAGCAGTGGAACTGACACCAAATAATCACGAGAAACAAAAGCCATGAGACAGTTAAATCAAGCTAAGTTTCACTATAAAGTCATATGCATCTCATTAATTATTATGTTGCCATTTGAGAACTAGTATTAAAGAAGAAAAATATTCCATGTTAGAACATACTACGGAAATCAGAATTGGCGTGCAGAATATTGCGGTAATATTAGTTTATGGAAATTGAAAATTACACAATATTTAATACAACCGTGTAGAAGCATAATGGAATTCTGAAAAATCCCTATATTTATGGAATTGGAATCATGGAATATTATGGGATAGTTAAGGTAAGGAAAATCTCTTTATTTATGGGATTTGGATATGCTTCAAAAACAGACAAGGAATAAGAATATTATGGATATAATTATGGAGCAATTCCGATCTGCAATGGACTATAAATAGAGGACATTATACAGCTGCAAGTGACAAGAATTAAATCGAGAAAATCTGCACTTCAGATTTCTATCTTTCGAGAGTATTTGCGAGAGTCAGATTCTTCATGTTCCAACATACACGACCTGTTGTTCAAAATTCTATTCATATGCCTCAAATTCTCGGGAGGAGAAGATCCAATGTCTACAAGTTTTGAGGTCAGAGGGAGTCTGATCAATGCGGATCAGTAGCAAGGGCAGCTTGCAAAATTCACACGTTTAGAATTAGAAAAGATAAGTATAGTTGTATGGTTTACTTTGTACCATATATTTCTAATTAGTGGATTTATTCTAAACTGGGCCAGGCCCCGCAGACGTAGGTGAATTTCATCGAATTACGTAATCAATTTGTGTGTCTCGTGTATTATTTAATTTACAAACTAGGTTAAGTTAGACTATGTTGGAACATAGCATTACTAGTTAAGCTAAAACAGTTAAACCAGTTTTTCAATTGGTATCAGAGCTTGGCCACTTACGTTTTTACTTTGGTTGTGTCAAGGAAAGTGTGATCCGGTTTTACCATGGCGACAAGGGAATAAGCTTATGTATCTCAGCCACCTCTGCTAGAAGGAACAAACTACAATTATTGGAAGGCTCGCATGAGAGTGTTTATCGATTCTCTAGATGAACTTGCATAACACTTTGTTGAGAACACGTGGAATCATCCAACTGAAGATGGAGAATTTGGCTCTAAGGAGAAAGAAGAAGAGTCAAGTTCAAAGAGACAAACGCTCAAAGATACATCGTCTTGGTCTCAAGATGAATTGAAGGCCTCTTTGGAAAATTCCAAAGCATTGAATGCAATATTCATAGCAATGAGTGAGAATCAGTTTAAGCTCATCTATATATGTCATCATGCTAAGAAAGCATGGGTTATCTTGCAAACTGTACATGAAGGAACCAGTCGAGTACGTGAATCCAAACTTCAGATGTTAGCAACTAAGTTCGAAGAATTGAAGATGGAGGAGAATGGCACGATTGCCACATTCAATGGAAAATTAAGAAAAATCTCTAATTTGGCTTACCAATTGGGAAAAGTTTACAAAGAATCTAAGCTATTGAAGAAAACCTTAAGATCCTTGCCCAAGAGGTTTTCCATGAAGGTTAAAGCAATAGAAGAAGTTAGGGATGTATCCACAATGTCCTTGATGAATTGATGGGATCACTACAAACATATGAGATGAACATGGAACATCCTACAAAGAAAACTAAGAAGGAGTTGGCTTTTAAAGCATCTTCATCATGGGGTTGATCACGAATCAGATAGTGAGAATGATAGTGAAGAAGTTGCTCTCATCACTAAGAATTTCTCAAGAATGCTGAACAAGGTTGTGAACAAGAAGTCACAAGAGAGAACTGGAAAAAATAAACCACGTGGACAAAACTTTGGTAAGAACCGTGGTAATCGCATGGAGCAAGAAACCAACAGTTCACGAGAAATCAAGGTGGTGAAGCAAAACAGCAAGGAAGGATTCAGTGTAGATAATGTGAAGGTTTTGGACATATTAAGTATGAATGTGCAAATACACGAAAGAAGCAACAAAGATCGTATGTCACTTCATGGAGTGAGGATGAAGAAGATAAAAAAGATGATGAAGAACTTACCAGTAATTATGTGGCATTTGGAGCAAAAATTTGAGAAGAAGCTATAAACGTATATTCCAACACAGATACTGCTGTATGTTCCAACACAGATATGGTATGTTCCAACATACTATCCGCTGATACTTCCAATGATGATGAAGATCAATCCGTGAGGGATGAATACATCTATGCTTCATATGAAAAATGTACGACATGTGGTTAAAGGTGACAGATGCAAATAAGTCCCTGAAGGATGAGAAAAGTCAATTAACCGAGTCAAAGAAGGAACTAAAACGCAAGTTGAAAGACTTAAGGATGAAAAGAAAGACCTAAATGTGAAAGTTAATACTATCACTGAAAAGGCAGAATCGGCAGAAGCAACAATCAGGAAGTTAAATTCGGGCAAGGCAAAGTTAGACGATATTTTGACCATAGGAAAAAGCTTTGGAGATCGGAAAGGGATTGGTTATGGCAATGTATCATGCGATGTGGGAAACTTCAAAATAGAGGTTCAAGAAATGAAGAAAAATGTGATTAAGACTCGTGTGCGAAAACCTCTCATATGCAGTTATTGAATGTTTCAAGGCTATTCCGAAGAACGGTGTCTTAAATTGCTGAGAGATATCATGAACGGACGTCACCTGTCCGTATGTTCCAACATAGACAATACCCAACTGTTAAAGATGGTTTGGAAGGTATGGATTCCTAAACGCCTGATTACTTGTTTCGTTTTTCATACTTCACTTATTGTACATTCTAGAGACTCGTGGTACTTTGATAGTGGGTGCTCTCTTCACATGACCGGAACTCAGGAGGTTTTGATAAAAATAAAACCTTATGATGGTGGTTCTGTTACTTTTGGTGATGGGAAGAAGAGCTGAGTCATTGGCAAAGGTGAAATGAACATTGAAGGATTTCCTGTGTTTACAAGTGTGTTGTTCGTTGAAGGTTTGAAAGCAATTTTTTAGCATGAGTCAATTGTGGGATGACAATATGATAGTCTAATTTCAAAATAACAAATGTGTGGTGAGACATGGCAATGATAATGTTCTTTCTTTAATTCAATCATCGGATAATTGTTATCTTCTGGAGCAAGTAGTACGATGTCTAAGTTCAAAACAAGATGAAGGCACACTATGCATAGAAATCTTGGTCATATCAACTATAAAACCTTGGTAAAAATTGAAAATTCAAAGGCAGTTCGGGGAATGCCTATGCTTATGACCAAAAGTGGAATTGTTTGTGGACCATGTCAGCAAGGTAAACAGATTCGGTCTCCTCACTCTGGAGTACAGTAAATTACTACCTCAAGGAATCTTGAATTACTTAATATGGATTTAATGGGTCCAGTCAACATATCTAGTGTGCGTGGCAAGAAGTACATCTTTGTATCTGTTGATAATTTTTTTGATTTACTTGGGTGGAGTTTCTCAAAGAAAAGTCTAATACTGTGGATGTGTTTAGAAATTTGGTGGTAAAATTGAAGACCGAGAAAGGAAATTCGATTGGAAAGATTGTTAGAATCAGAAGTGATCATGGCAGGGAATTCAAAAACTCTCAATTCAGTGATTTATGTGATGAACATGGCATTCAACATGAATTCTCTGCTCCAATTACTCCATAGCAGAATGGCATTGTCGAAAGGATGAATAGAACACTTCAGGAAATGACTCGAGTCATGCTTGCAAAAAAAGATGTACATAAAAAATAGTGGGCAGAAGCTGTTAATACAGCTTGTTACAAGATCTGGCAGGTAAGAAAGCCAAATGTATCTCAGTTTCATGTGTTTGGAAGCAAGTTTTACATTCTACGAGATAGAGATCCATTGGCCAAGTTTGACAATCGTAGTGATATTGGTATATTTCTGGGGTATTCTGTGAATAGTAGAGCATACCGTGTGTATAATCTTCACACAAATACGCTTATGGAGTCAATCACTTTTGTTGTGGATGATTCAAATGACAAACATGAGCCAAATGAGAAAGATGATGAACCGGATGTTGAGTATGTTCCATCACAGACTAATCCACCAGAACAGCCAGATGAGTATGTTGGAACACAGGAACACGCAGAAGACCAGCCAGTGTCAGAAGAGTATGTTGGAACACACTCCTCTACATCCAGTCTGTATGTTCCAACACAGGAGATACCCAAACTAATTCGAAGAAGAACCCGATCCATTCCTAGAATGAACAACCTTGAGCTTGCTGGATAGCAATGTTTTATCTCGCTCATTGAGCCAAGGAATTACAAGGAATCATTACTTGATGAATACTGGATTGAGGCAATGCAAGAAGAGCTCAAACAGTTTGAACGTAATGATGTATAGTATCTTACTCCTCGACCGAAAAGTGTCAATGTTATTGGTACAAAATGGATTTTCAAGAACAAGTTAGATGCTGATGGACATATAACTCGCAATAAAGCTAGATTGGTGGCACAAGGATATACTTAAGTAGAAGGTGTTGACTTTGACGAAACTTTTGCACTAGTTGCTAGGTTAGAATCTATTCGCGTCTTAGTTATCATTGCTTGTACGATGAATTTTACATTATATTAGATGGATGTGAAAAGTGTCTTTCTGAATGGCGTGATAAATGAGGAGGTTTATGTGGAACAACCTAAATGGTTTGAAGATCCTCACTATCCATATCATGTGTATCGACATAAGAAGGCACTATATGGGTTAAGCAAGCACCTAGAGCATGGTATGAACACCTGACAAACTTTCTGCTTAAGAAAGGTTATCGTCGAGGGGGAATAGATCGTACGTTTTTTGTTCTCACAAAATCATCCACGTTTTTTATTGCTCAAATCTATGTGGATGATATTGTGTTCGGTTCTACGTCGTCTTCTATGGTGCAAGATTTCGGGTCACTAATGCAATTCGAATTTGAGATAAGTATGGTTGAAGAACTTACTTATTTTTTTGGGCTTCAAGTTAAGCAAGAGAATAATGGTTTGTTCATAAACCAAACCAAGTATGCATTGAATCTAGTAAAAAAGTCCGGTCTTGAGAATGCTTGTGCTATTCAAACTCCTATGGCAATCACAGAGAAATTGGTGAAGGACGAAAATGGTGTTTCAGTCGATAAGATATTATACAGAAGAATGATTTGGAGTCTATTGTATCTTACTTCTAATCGACCAGATATATGTTTCAGTGTTGGTGTTTGTGTTTGTGAAAGATTTTAGGCTGATCCGAAGGAATCTCATTTGATTGCGGTAAAAAGAGTGATTCGATATGTTAGTGGGACTTCTGATTATGGCATCTGGTATTCTAAGAATCAAGATTCAAATCTTAATTGTTATACTGATTCTGATTGGACTGGAAATGCAGATGATCGCAAAAGTACTACTGGTGGGTGTTTCTTTATTGGTACAAATCTTGTCTTTTGGTATAGTAAGAAACAAAATTCAATCTCGGTATCATCTTCTAAAGATGAGTATCTTGCTTCCGGAAGTTGTTGTGCACAATTATTATGGATGAAACAAATGTTGAGTGATTATGGAGCTCATCAAGGTCCTCTAAATATTATCCGTGACAACAAAAGTGCAATAGACATCTCTAAGAATCCGGTACAGCACTCGAGAATAAAGCACATTGATATAAGGCACCATTTTATTAGAGATTTGGTTGAAAGAAAAGAAATGGTGGTAGACTATGTTCCAGCATGCGGACACTATGCAGATATATTTACTAAACCGTTGGACGCCTCAACTTTTGAATTTCTTAGGAAACACCTTGGTGCATGTCGAATATGAGGTACACTTGAAACTCTATTGTATAGTATGTATATTTTTGGTTCAGTTTTTTTGTTACGGAAAATCAGAAAAAATGGAAAGAAAAAATAAAAAATGCGGATGAAGAAGAGAGTTGAAGTGGTTGGAGGTATATTAGAAGTTATGGATGTGACATGATTTGACAAGAGAAGGAAAGTAATTATTGTCCTGAAAGGGTAAAAAGTGTAAGCGCGGTTAGAGATGTGGAGAAAAAGGGAAGAAGTTATTTTTGGTTCAAATTCTTCAAGCTCTCCACATTCCCACTTTTACGCATCACACTCTCCCACTCCTACCAAAATTCTCAAGCTCTCCAATCTTCCTCAAACTATTTTCCGAAAAAGAAACCTCTATAATGGCGAGAAATTATGCTCATGGTTTGGTGAACCAGCTCTTACTCACCACTAATAAAAAAGAGGAATCAAACAAAGGAAAACTCAAACACCAAAAGGTAATATTCGATGCTTCCACCCGAGTCATCTGGAGAGGGAAACATTTTGATTCTATTGATAAGTTTGCAAAATGGGTTCAAGCGAATAGAATATCCATTGATATGAGGGGTTTAGAGAATCTTAAGATAGAATTTTTGGATGTCAAAATTGAGGAACTTCTATCTGGGGATATAGGGCACTTGTATTTCATTGAGACTCTTGATGTCAAACTGCTAAGAGAGGAATATAAGGAATACCGAGGAAACGACATGTTCCATGTCTATTGCTATATTCCGAGAAGGAGTTATGAGAAATTAGAAGAAATTTTTGTGGAAGATGCAGTTGGTCAAGTTTGATGCTGAGAATGTAAAGATTATCGAAGAACTTAGGGCAGCAAAACCTCCAGTTATATTGCTGACTGGCAGTGATGATGATGAAATAGATGATGCTAGGTATGTTCCAACATACCAGCCAATAAAGAATATAGAAGTTGATGAAGCCGAGTTGGGCTATGTTGGTGAAAGTCTGAGGGATCAGGATGCTTCAATGCATGAAGAAGCTGTTTCTGAAGATTGTGAGGGATTGAAGATAGGGGGAGAAGACCCCACATTTGAATCTGTTGTAGCAGAGGAAGGAGCACAGTGTGTTCCAACACATGTGCAGCATGTTGGAACACAGAGTACTGAGCTGCAGCAAGCGGGGCAGAATCCTGATCTTGCATACTCTAGTAATGAGGTCTTGGATGAGTTTTTACAGAACATGAAGACAGAGGAAGACCACTGACGCTGAATAATCTCAGCAGTCCAAGAAAATCAAGGTTGCACAATCTTCTCCCAAGCAAAAGAATAAGACAACATTACCTGCCCCTTCTGTAAGTGAAGCTTATTATGAGATTTATTATGATGTAAATAATGAATAAATGGGGGAGATATTTTCACAGAGAAAGGTGATAGCTGAGAGGCCCGTTGACTTAGTTGCATACAATCCTAGTGGTTTCTCAGATTTCCTTGAGCTGATAGGGATGAAGAAGGCAGCCACGGGTTTCCTAGACTATAACAAGCAGATTATCAGTGAAGTTTATTCCAACTTGATGGCTGGAAATCTGGAGAATGATTCACCTTGGTGTGATAGGGTATATGTTCGAGGGAAAATTGTCAACTTCTCGGCTGAAAGGATAAACAAGCTTTTGGGGCTGAATACTCCAAAATTTGAAGGAATCTTTGATGAAAGTATGGAGGTCTCTGATGACCAGATTCCGCCAGAGATTTCAGGTGGCGTAAAGACTGAATGGGTGGCCACTAGGTATTTTTAAGCTTTGTGCTTGACTTCGAGATTTTTTGGGCTATATCAGGTGGCGGTAAATTGCTGGATGCCATCTTCAAATACAACTACCCTTACTTGAGAAATTGTAGGCTTCTTTACTGTGTTGGATATAGCTATCGGAAAACCTTGGCCTCCTTTTACAACAAGCCATTAACCGTTAAGCAATTTATCCAAGGGTAAAACATCCTCTGGTTTATCCATTCGTCATTTCAGCACTTTTGAGGAGTGAACTTGTTAAAGCAAAACCTAAGGATGAGATCATTGACACTGAGCCACTGAAGCCGACTAAGAAAACTTTAGGTTTAAGGCAAGTTAAGGATTTACTGTGGAAGCCAACTTCTGGTTCCAGTTCAGCTCAGGAGGACAAAAAGGTTAAGCTAGAGTTTTTGAATGCAAGACTTGGTGCCATTTCTATACAAATAGCTGCACTTGAACTGAGAAAGCCAAAATTGAACTGGAAAAGGCATAGTTGGAAGCACAAGTAGCTACTCCTGAACAGATCTGATCGCTGAATGACTATGTTCCAACATAGTCGACATTAATTTCGGGGGAAGCTGATTTTTGTGTGCGGATTTCTTTTGTTTTGACATGTCTATTGGCCCCAAAGGGGAAGAGATTTGAATAATTGGATTTTATGTTGGAATTCTGAATTTGGATTTTTATTATTTGGATTTCTGGTTTTTCTCAATTCAGAATTGATTATTTTTTAATGTTCCAACATAGGGGATTTCTGGAATTATCGCAAAAAACACATCGTATAAGGATCATTGCGGGATCAGTATTAAGCCAATATCTATCACAATAAGAGTGGAGGGAATACCGTACTTGAGATGACTGGAGATGTTAAAGCCAAAACACTAAACACAATCAAATCAGCTGTTGATCCCAGTAAAGAAAGGTCTCCTGTAACATGTACTAACCCAAGCTAATAGGATCTATGCATCCTTCTCTTGAGAAGGAGATGCAGCGGTTGTTGATGCTGCAACCCTAGCGCCTAGCAGTGGAACTAACACCAAATAATCACGAGAAACAAAAGCCATGAGACAGTTAAATCAAGCTAAGTTTCAATGTAAAGTCATATTCATCTCATGGATTATTATGTTGGCATTTGTGAACTAGTATTAAAGAATAAATACATTCCATGTTGGAACATACTGGGAAAATCAAAATTGGCGTGCAGAATAATGAGGTAATATTAGTTTATGAAAATTGGAGATTACGCAATATTTAATACAGCCGTGTAGAAGCATAATGGAATCATGGAAAATCCCTATATTTATGGAATATTATGTGATAGTTGAGATAATGAAAATTCCTTTACTTATGGGATTTGGATATGATTCAAAAGCAGATAAAGAATAAGAATATTATGGAGATAATTTGAAGCAATTCCAATCTACAATGGACCATAAATAGAGGACATTATACGGCTGCTAGTGACATGAATTAAATCTAGAAAATCTGCACTTCAGATTTCTATTTTCTGAGAGTATTTACGAGAGCCATATTCTTTATTTTCCTACATACACGACCTTTTGTTCAAAATTTAGAACGCATGCCTTGATTTCTCGGGAGGAGGAGATCCAATGTCGATGAGTTTCGAGGTCAGAGGGAGTCTGATCAAGGCGGATCAGTAGCAAAGAGAGCTTGCAAGATCAACACTTTTAGAATTAGAATTAGAATTAGAAAAGATAAGTATAGTTGTATGGTGTACTTCGTACTATATCTTTCTGATTAGTGGATTTATTCTGAACTGGGCCAGACCCGTAGACGTAAGTGGATTTAACCGAACTGCGTAACCAAGTTGTGTGTCTCGTGTATTATTTACTTTACATACTCGGTTAAGTTAGACTATGTTGGAACATAGGATTATTAGTTAAGGTAAAACGGTAAAACCAGTTTTTCATTCACAAACAGGGATAACACATCATAAAGAGAGTATAATAGGAACCATGACACTTTTCACCTCTGGTACATTCGAAGCCAGATAGCAAAACAGAAGAATGACGAGCAAGAACAGACATTCCACTTGTATGATTATATTTGAGTAGGCTCCAGGGAATCCCACATTGCACTAGGATTTCTATTTTATTGAAGCCAAACATCCCATAAAAGTAATAAACATCCCATACAAGGATATCAAGTGTGAGTATGCACCTTCATTAAATGGATGGAAAACAGTTAACAATCCATCTTTGTTCAAGTATATAAGAAAGAAAAACTAACTGTAGCAGATTCTGAACCTTTTTAGGGCAGCAACTATGAGAGTAATGTAACATGGTAGTTAGCGATATATATGTTATAGCATAATTTTAGAGATTAGCCAATTGTATAGAATCTGATTTTGTATGATTTGTTATAATCATTATCTTGTGTTATATATGGAACGTCCTCTCATGGGAGTTTTACGGCAAATCATTTGTTTCAACTTGGTATCAGAGCCTGATTTAAATTCAAAAACTAAACCATGGCAGAATCAAGATTTAGCGATGAAAGTACCACACAAAATCCCAGAACCCTACAATCTTCATCAAGCGCTGCTATCATCAATTCCTCAACAATTGCCACCGCAATCACTTGTAAGTTAACTCGCACCAACTTTTTGTTATGGAAGGCTCAGGTTGTTCCAATTCTATTAGGGGTTCAACTATTTGGATTCCTCGATGGCACTAGAGCAAAGCCGTCTGCTATGGTGACTGAAGGAACCGACACCACTACAATGGAGGTACCAAACCCTGCCCGGGCTGCTTCGATTACTCGAGACCATGCCATTCTTGGCGATCTCTTATTTTCCATAACCGAGGATGTGTTTCCCTAGCTTACTCGCATCGACACTGCTGATGCATTTTGGGAGTCATTCCACACTATTTTTCCACTCAACACCGCGGAAACGCTATCCAGTTTCGTACATAGCTCTCTACGACGAAGAAGGGAAACATGATTTCATCGGAGTTCTATCAAATGATGACAGGAATTTCCGATACAATGGAAAACATTGGGCATCCAATGTCCGATGAAGAAGTGATCGGCTATATTCTTGTCGGTCTAGGGCCAGGCCAAGGTGATCTTTCCACCGCCGTCACCGTACTGAGCAACCAACGTACAGTGACTCTTCCGGAGCTCTAATCTTATCTACTTTCTCATGAGGCCCAACTGCTATGATGAGCAGCACTGCAGATTTCACCTCTTTGGCTAATAATGCCATGCGACATGATTTCAGTAACTTTTGTCACAACAATGCCAACAATAATTCTCGAGGCAACTACTGTGGTGGTGGCAGCGGTGGTCGTGGTCGCATCCGAGGTCGTGGAAAAAATAATGGACCTCAATGCCAAGTCTGTGGCATATATGGTCTTATTGTTTTGCACTGTTGAAATCGTTTCAACCATGCGTACTATCCAGAAGAGTACCGGGGCAGAAATAGTGCAACCATTGGCAACTATAATGTTGATACAAACTGGTACATTGACATGGGTGCAACAGATCATCTTACAAGTGATGTTGATTAACTGCCAATTCGGAATTGCTATCACGGCAAATATCAGGTGCAAGTGAAAAATGGAGCGGGTCTGCATATTTTACACATTGGACATTCTACAATTTCCGGTTTAAATCATTCCCTTGCCCTTAGAAATATTTTGCATGTCCCTCATATAAATAAGCATCTTCTTTCTGTTCATAAATTTGTATATGACAATAATGTATTCATTGAATTTCATGTTGATGCTTTCTTTGTCAAGAACAAGGTCACGAAGAAAACTCTTCTATCGGTAAAAGCAAAGGGGGTCTTTATCCAGTGCCATTTAGTCGTTCTTCATCCACTACTCCCCATCAAGCATCGGCTAGTGTCAAGGTATCTCCATTACAATGGCATCAGTGTCTCGGTCACCCTACTCCTGTCATTGTTAGATCAATATTAAAGGAAAATAAATTAGACAATTATTTTGATTATAATTCCTCTGTATGTGATGCTTGCCAATGTGCAAAGAGTCATCAGTTACCTTTCAAAAATTATGTTCGTATTAGCACTTTTCCACTTGAACTTATTCATACCGATGTTTGGGGACCAGCTCATCCCTTAGTTAGAGGTTTTAAATATCATGTTATTTTTCTGGATGATTACAGCCGTTTTACTTGGATTTATCTTATTAAGCATAAATCTGATGTTGAGCATATCTTCTACATCTTTCAAAATCATGTTGAACAACTTCTAAACTCCAAAATTTGCACAGTTCAGTCCGACTTGGGAGGTGAGTATCATGGGCTTCACAATTATTTTCAGCGTTCAGCCATCTCCCAATATGTCTCCTGTACTCATACATCGCAGCAAAATGGAGTGGTCGAACGAAAACATCGTCATATTGTTGAAACAGGTTTGGCCCTCCTTGAACACTCGTCCTTTCCTCTTCAGTTTTGGGATGAGGCTTTTCTAACAACATGTTATCTCATAAATTGTATACCTAGTCGTACCATACAAAATGTTGCACCCATCACACGACTCCTCAAAATCACTCCTGATTACTCTGCTCTTCGCACTTTTGGTTGTGCTTGCTGGCCAAGTCTACGTAAATATACCAATCATAAACTTGATTTTTGATTTTAAAAATGTGTGTTTTCTTGGGGTACAGTGCCATGCATAAGGGGTATAAGTGTTTTGACAGAATTAATGGTCGAGTCTGTATATCTCGCAATGTTGTCTTTGATGAGTCATGTTTTCCATTTGCTACTTCGAACCCACCTCGTTCTGTTCCATCTTCGTCCTCCTCCGATATTATGTCTTTTCTTTAGTCTGAACCGGAAATTATCGAAGGTCTAATGCGGAATTATGATTTATCTCTCTTGCTATCTAATACTTCTGATGTAGCTACAATGCCTAAGCAACAAGTGCCACTATATTCAGCCGTGCCCATTGCTCGAGAATAATGCTTTACTCATGTTCCAGATGCATGTATGCAACGGTTCGCCTCGCCGTCAACTGAACTTCATTGATCATTGCACTATTTGAATTCAACTGCATATGTTGAACCATCACCGGTGCCTTCTGGAGCAGCACCTCAGTCACCTGTTTCTTCTTCTGATGACTTGATTCCCAGCCCTAGTTTTGAGGAGGACACAACAGCTACACCCGCTAGTCCTTCTCCTCCCGGCATGACGACACGTTTAAGCACTGGGAAATCCTTTCCCAAACAATTTACGGATGGTACAGTCTTGTATAATCTGACCAAACGAGCCTTCTTTTCTGGGCCCACCTTGCATCACCTTGCCCTCGTTGAACCAATTTGATGGGCTTCCATGGAAGTCGAGTTCGCTGCCCTTCAACAAAATCGCACCTGGACTCTTGTTCTACGACCAGCAGGTGTAAATATTGTAAGCTGCAAATGGGTGTTCAAACATAAAAATATCATGATGGCTCCATCGACAAACACAAGGAGAGAATGGTTGCACATGGATTAACTCAACAATATGGCGTTGATTATCAGGATACTTTTCAGCCCAGTTGTGAAGCCTTCCACAATCCGGTTGGTTCTCACCTTAGCTGTATCTCGAGGATGACCTCTACGCCAACTCGATATCAGCAACGCCTTTCTTCATGTTTTTCTGGATGAAGCGGTTTATTTGCAGCAACCCCCCGGCTTTGAGGATTCAAATTGGCCTCACCGTGTCTGTAAGCTTCAACAGGCACTTTATGGACTCAAACAGTCACCACGAGCGTGGTTCTCTCGCCCCAGTGACAAACTCCATCAGCTTGGTTTTTAGTCGTCTAAAGTTGATACATCCCTCTTCTTGTTCCATCATGGTTTAGTCACTATATTTATGCTTGTTTACGTGGATGACATCGTTATTGCTGGTTTCTCACCGACGGTTGTCGACCAATTGTTGGTTACATTGTCTGCTTCTTTTTCGGTGAAGGATCTTGGTCGTTTGTATTACTTTCTTGGGATTGAAGTCGTCTACAATTTTGGGGGCATAACCTTGATGCAACACAAGTATGTTGTTGATCTCCTTCATCGAGCTCACATGGAGAATTGCTCGTGATTGTGGTACAGTGCTTAGTCAATATGATGCCTTCAAATACAGAAGTGTAGTGGGAGGCTTGCAATACCTTATACTAACACGGCCAGATATTGCCTTCATCGTTAATGAGGTATGCCAGTACCTCTCAAAACCAACTGATTTACATTGGGAAACGGTTAAACGAATCCTAAGATACATCAAGGGCACGGTTGCTATGGGACTTCATTTTCAGCGTTCGAGCTCCACTCTCTTAAGTGTGTTCACAGATGCAGACTGGGCCAGGTGTATGGATGATCGCAGGTCCACTGGAGGTTTTGCAGTATTCTCTGGTCCAGATTTGATCTCGTGGAGTTCTCGCAAAGAACCTACTGTTTCTAGGTCAAGCACTGAGGCTGAATACAAAACTTTGGCAAATGGCATGGCTAAAGCTACTTGGGTGCAATATTTATTAAAGGAATTGGGTGTATGTCAACCTCGACTTCCTGTGCTATGATGTGACAATCTTGGTGCAACCTATCTGACCGCTAATCGTGTTTTTCATGCAAGAACGAAATACATAGAAGTGGATTTTCAATTTGTTCGAGAAAAGGTTGCGTTAGGAGCACTGGATGTTCGGTTTGTATCTTCAAATGATCAGGTAGCCGATGGGTTCACCAAACCAGCTACACGTCATATGCTTGATCGCTTACAACACAATCTAAACCATATTACTGTTAAGACTGAGGAGGAATGTAAACATGGTAGTTAGCGATATATATGTTATAGCATGATTGTAGGGATTAGCCAACTGTAAGGAATCTGATTTGGTATGATTTGTTGGAATCTTTATCTTGTGTTATATATGGATCGTCCTCTCATGGGAGTTTTACGGCAAATCATTTGTTTCAACTAGCAAAGCACATTTTAAATTTACATAGCCCTCCCTGCTCGTGTGAACAATCGAGAATATCCCTGGCTGTCGCAAAATAGTGGAAGGAATCTATTCTAGTGTGCTCTGAGATAAGGGCAAGAACATACAGGTCAACTTTTATGACCAAATTGTACTTTCTTGGCCTTTAAGCTTTGTTGATACCGACCGATTGTTCACATCCATTCCATTCAAGCCCATCCAATTGATTAGTGTTTCTGCCGCTTCAACTTCACCGATCTTAAAGTATACATTCAATAAAACATTGCAAGTCACACTATCTGGTTCTAAACCAATACTGAATATCATTTCATTATAAAACTCAATAGCATCCTGCAAATTGTTCGACTTACAATGACTGTCTATCAAAACTGTATAGCAAATGACATCACCTGTTAAACCCAATCTTTTCATTTCCAACAAAAGGGATGAAGAAGCATTTCTATTTTCCCAGCACCCCAACCCATGAAGCAAAACTGTATACGTGATAATATCAGGAGGTACGCCCCTATCCTTCATAACCTTAAAAAGGGCGAAAGCTTTGTCCAAACGATTCACCCTACAGTATCCATTCAGCATTATTGTGTAGATAACTACATCTGGAGCCAATCCCCTGAAAATGAGCTTATCAAATAACCACTCTGCATTAACCATGTCACCAGATCTGCAGAAAGCAGCAATCATTTTGGCAAACATTTTCCTGCAAGGCCCATCCTCTGAAAACAGTAGCACCTCACGAATTAAATTCCGAGCTTTGTTGGATTCACCTTCCTTAAGAAGGACACCCAAAAGTTTTAGACAGCAATTTCTCTTTATTAGAAGTCTTGGCCTTGAATGCCTCATGAAAAGTGTATAGGCCTTCTGTGATTTGTTTGATACACAATAACCATCAATCATAGCCGCATAATTGTCTGGGCTTTTATACTCCCAACTGTTGAAGAACTTTTCAGCCTCCTTTACCTTCCCAGCGATGCATAAACCTTCAATGATTATGTTAAATGTAATGTTGCTTTGTTCTATACCTTGCGTTTTCATGTAATTCAGAAGGTCACGTGCCTCACCTACAAATCCCTTTCTAGAACATTCACCAGCAAGAACATTATAGGTAACAGAATCTGGCTTCATCCCATTTCGCTCCATCTCGTCACGTAACTCTAATGCAGTATTGAATCTCCCATTCAGAAAGCATCCATTGATCATGGTAGTATAGTTTACTAAATCTGGAACTATCCCCTTAACCTTCATCTCCTTTAGCAATCCCACAGCCTCTTCAGCTTTTCCAAGTTTGCAAAAAGCATCACATGCCATATTATAAACAAACTTATCAAGGTAAACTCCCAACTTTTGAAACCGTTTGAACTGGTCTACTGCATCATGGAACTTGCCTAGTTGGCACAAGCATTGTAGAATTAAGCTTGCGATCACACAATTAGTTTTGACATTTCTACACATCATTTCTTCATGGAAATACAGAGCTTTCGGTACATCTCCAGCTTGACAATAACCACGAATCAAGGCACCATAACAATACTCATCAGGTTGTAGTCCATGATCATCCATCTCAAGCAACACAGCCTCTGCTTCTTTTAGTTTTTTTTCTTTAACCAAACCACGCAACACAACAGTGTAAGCATATGTATCAATAGGTGCATTTTTTTCACTCAAACTACGTAATGCATCATAACCCAAAATTGAGTGTCCTTGTGAACAAAGCCCTTCGAGATATATATTACAGGTAAAGTTATTTGGTGCAACACCAGCTTCATCCATCTTCTTGAACACCTTCTCTGCTTCATCAAAATGACCTTTCCAACAAAATGCCTTAATTACAATCCCGTAGGTGTACACATTTGGTGTCAAGCCAAGCCTCTCCAACTGCCAATAGATAGACACTGCTGGATCCAGCATTTCCCTCTTAACTAATCGATTCATCAAATAATTACATGAAAGTAATGATACCTCAATACCATGCATTTTTGTTTTGAACAATGTATTACTTGCCTCTTCAAACATATCCACACTAGCAAAAGCCTTAACCATGGCTTCAAGAGCCCGAGACAACAAATCTGACCCCTCAACATTCAGTTCTTCCACCAATGCAACAAACAAATCTGAAACATTAAATCCAAAATGGTCCCTTTTTGATTGGATCACCTGTAGTAGTACATCGTCTAACCTCCTGTTCATACCCCAATAGCAAAGTATCCTAACAATAGCCACATAAGTTCTAACGTCGTGTTTAAACCCATGTTCCTCCAATTGCGTAAAAATTTGCACTGCAGGAACAGGTTGATTTTTCAAATTATTAAGCATTTCAATGACACAAGAAGAACTTAGCCCTGCAAATTGATCATCATTTTTGTCAATCTTCTCAACATCTGATACTTCATCAGAAGTTGAGTCGTATGAACTCAACTTGGCTGCTGCAGAAACTGATTTCAATCGAAGAAAGTGACTATTTCGGAAAACTTTTCTTGAAGAAGTTAACCTGATAGTAGAAACAAACCACATAAAAATTCAGCCAATGAGAAAGTTTGAGGCTTTATTCACACTGGTGCACTTTCTCCCATCCCTTTATCGGAAACCAACCATAAGGCGCCAAAGCAGATTCGTGGAAACATCCAAATTTCCCAAGAAGAGAGATGATTGAAGCAGTCTGGACAAATCTAAAAAGTGTATTCCAGCAGAACCTGGTTATCTTTATAAACAGAATAACAATTTCAGGATAAGAAGAACAAAATGTATAATTGACTTACCACCTGGTATTCGGAAAACAATTAGGTAGGTTCTTCTTCAAGCTCTCAAATAAGCACCTGTAATTGCAAAAAAAATCAATTTAAAACAGACTATATTAATTGTGAACTAGAAACAGCAAAAGCTCCCAGTCTAACTCAAAAAATAAACCACTATATATATAAGAATAAGCTTATAAAACCCAGCATAGAGAATGCCATAAATAATTTTAATCTAAGCAAAAGCCTTCCTGAGTCCATACGTAATGTTGAACTTATGATTCCAAATTTCCAACATTTCATTCATATTGAATATGCTAGACTTTATAGTAAAAGACCTTCATCTCAATCTGCATTAGATGTTGAATTTGAACTTATTAGAGTATGAGTTGATTCAGCATTAGAGTCTAACAGTAACATGCCATTTTATATTGGGCCAGGCCAGTAATCAAACAGTTTGTGTGCTACACAGAATCATGCACTCGTGAGTGCATCTAGCGGAAAAAGAAGCAACTGCAAAGAAACAAAGACACAAACTTGCAAGTACATAAGTTCCCTAACCCTCACCTTTGGCTCCGCTCGTCTGACTCTCTCAAAATCGGCGCTGCCCCTCTCATCTGACTCTCCAGTTAGCTGCGGCTACTCCAGACTTCCTTTTTATTCTTGCCGACTTGCGGCTTTGTTTGGTTTTCAATTGCGTGCTATTTTTTTCTGCGGCGCCGTTGTGTTTTTCTTGTTCGCATGCTCACTTGCTTTTTTTTGGTTTTATTCTGCTGTTGAGGTTTTTCATTTCTCAAGCTCTTGTTCTATCCTTGGTCCGACCAGTTTTGGCAACCCGTTTTTTCAAAGTTAAATTTAGTGGACTTTGACTATTAATATAACTTAATATTCCGTCCCATTCTTATTTCTAATTCTTCTACGTTTAATCGTAAATATGTGGTCATAACTCTTTTTTTCATTTGATTTATGTGGACTCACTGTCATCACCCAATAAAAACATGTCACATACAAATTTTGTGAAAAAAAAATTGGAACTTTAAAGTGGGACGGAAGGAGTATATAATGTGATAAAAATATCATTTGAGATATAGTTAAATTCATCTTAACATTTTTTTTAAATATTAATTTTTTATGCAAAATTGATATACGTAGTTAGAAATATTGATGGTCATTGGTCAAAATTTATCACTGGAAACCGTGAATAAGTAGAGTGGCCAAAAGTAATTGGACAGAGAGAGTATTTATTTGTTTCGCAGAGTTTATAATCTGTTTTGCTTATAAACAAAACACGTTTTTAGTGTTTGGTCTAATGTTAAAAGGTAAGTTATTTGAAAGCTAATCTCCTCATTCTATCAAAATAAGTCAAATTTCCTTAAAAGCACATCTCTGTCAAGCACACCAATACGTAAATAACATAATTTATAATTGGAAAGAAATTTTAAAAGATGAAAATAATTTGAAGGACTACTAATGAAATTATCAAAAGATGCTAGATTAAAATTATTTCCCTCTCTTTTCTCCATTTTCTCTCGTGTTTTACCCTTTTTCTTTTTCGAGCACTATGTCGATCATTCTCCAATTTTTCTTCAATTTTTTCACCTTTGACAGTAGGATTCGCTCTATCTCGTGATATTCGATCGCACAATTTATCCTCTGGATTTGTTTACTTTTTTTTCCTCATGTTTTCTAATCCTAGTTTTTTATCTTCTAGATTATACATATGAAATAGGTCGATTTCAAAAAAAAGATTATGTTGTTTTTTATTTGAATTGTTTTTGTTGTGATTTGGTTAGATTTTAATTGTATTTGATCGAAACTATTGATTTATAGTGTGTTCTTTGTTGTTGTTGAAGATGAAACATGGAGTCTTTTCAATTTTTCTGCAGATTTAATTTCAACGCATGACATTTTATCGCGGTGATGGTATGTTTAATACATTTTAATTGATGTTTATAAGTATATATCAATTTTGTTAATGTTTATTCAATTTCAATTTATGGTTACACGTATTTTGTTGAATTTTATTATGTTGATGTTTTAGTTATGATTGTGATGTGGTTTTGGATTTTCATCATTAATTTGATCTTCTAAGGTTAAGTCAAGTTGATATTGTTAGGCTGGCAATGTAAGTTGCATGGAGTTCAAAAGATGGGAAAGCCCAAGCGTAGAAGGACTGGATTGTCTATATTAGTGTTTTTGGAAATATTTCTGTAGTTATTGTTATAGTGAAGATGGATTGATTCTTAATGATATTATGTTGATATTAATTCCTTTTGAGTTGAGAATTACATTTATTATGATGAGTTTTCAATATTATGTCCGTCAGATCCATTTGCAAAATAAACAATTTTGAAGTTTTTTTTCATTATCGAAATGAAAGTTATGCCGACTTATACTTTCTAGTTGATGTTTTGTGTTTCAAGTTGATTTTTATATGAATTATTTTGAAGACTTTCTTCGCCTAGAGAGGAATTAGAGGTAGAAGGAGAAAAGGCATTCATTATGTTTAGAAACTTTTTTTAGAGATATCCCTATAATTTTGTGATCCTTTTAAAGTTAACCTTGAAAATAAAATAATTACAAAAAGTACTCAATGTCTATTCACCACATTATGTTATTTATATTTTAATCCCTGGACTAACACTTAGGCGGTTTAACATGAGATTTTCTTTTTTTGTTATTAACTTTCACAAAGTCTCGTTTATACTATCTACACCGCTATATAGGATTATTTCATAATGAATATAAATATATATATATATATATCTAATGAGCTAATTTGATGCTTATTTCTATTTATTACAACGCGATTCTCATAATTTTAAAAATCTTGTAAAATATATCTCAAAATATCAATAATTACAATCTGATTTTAAAAGTTATAAGAACAGTGTTACCATAATTTATTTAATCCTTGAGCGATCTAACAAGAAATGCTCTCATTTACTTTATTTGTTCTTATTATAAACTTTTTCGCCTTAACTAAATGTCATTGGGTGACTAATGCCTTAATTATTTTAATGTTCTTATATCAAATATTTTACTAATAAAAATTCTAAAACAAATTGTTCTAAATTCTTAATCAATCTTCTCAAGGCTTACATGAGCTCATCTTTTAACTATGTAGAACTTCCACCTTGGTTATTCCACAGACCTTCAATTAAGAGTGAAGTTTTTTTTAGGTGGGTGGTTGTATTTTTGGCCTCCTTGAGCATTTTCATACTGAAAATTCGGGTGATCTCTCCAATCCAGGTTATAGATCTTGGCAAAGGGATCATACTTCTTTTGGAACCCTTGATCACCTTGATACCCTTGTCCACCTTTAAATCCAACAACTTTCACCTTTTCACCATACTCTTCTTGTGATTGAGAGAAAAAGATAGTAGGATGATTTGATGGGCACTACGACATAGTTAAAACCGGTGCACAATCAAAAATAAGATTTATTGTGTTTCTACCGTATTTATACTAGCTACTAAAAAGTAGACAGTGGTAATTTGGAGTCATGTTCACGGAAAAATGGGGTTTAATTGATAGTTCACGCAACAAACAACACACACGAGGTAAAATAGATTAAACCCGGGAGTAGAGAGAGAAATTTAAGCTCTGGTAAACCCTAGTCCAATTGAGCATTCCATGGACCATATTGCACCGTAAACCATGCATTTCTGCATGAACCGCTAGTCGGGACCTCTTCTCTGCCTTGGACATCTTCCGAGCGCCATCGACCCTGCATTTATGCACAGACCGTGATTGAATCTTCTTTTCTTAATTTCTTATTTCTTTCTTGAATTATTCTCTTTTTCCTTTCTACTTTAAGAAATCTTCTACTACCATCCTTACAAATAGTCTTATCCAATAACTCGATCTCTGCTAAGCATCCAAATCTTCCACTTTTCCAATTTCCTAACTAACAAGCAACAAAACATAACAAAAGTGAGTGTGAGTTGTGTTAAAAAGATAGCATAATTGTGTTTGTTTAAATCCCCCCAAACTTGGGCATTTACTCATCCTCGAGTAAGAACAAATAAAACTCCAAGGTGGTTTCCTATATTCTATCCCACAAAAAACTGACTCCTCTTAATGTAAAACTACCTTAAATCCAAAATACAAAGGATCAATGACCCCTTATATCCCCACCTAAGGAATTCTACTCATCAACATAAAACAAAAGGCATACCAAAAAAGAATGAAGTATGAGAATGGAAAGTAATTCCTGAGGATACTTATCTCCCCGAAAGTTCATTAAGGAGGCAAAACGAGCCATCAAAATTTTACATTTCTCTGGCTTTTCCTCATTTTGTCTTGGAGCTCTTTCTAGTTTTCATTCTAACCTCTCATTTCTTTCAATCATCACACCTCACCTTTTAGAGCATCTTCAATGGTCTCCCTACTTTTATATTTTACGTGGTAGATTTTGATTGGAACTTCAATGTGATGTAAGTAAATAAAAGTGACTAACGGTGGGTAACTTCAATATGACGTGTCCATATATAAAATCAAAAATTTTACAACAATAAAATTTTCATTCAATTTAACGTGTTCATAAATAAATTCCAAACTTTTTTACATTTACAAAAATTTTATCATGCTCATCTATTCGCGCATATTTATTCATCTTATATTTTATGAGTTATATCTAAATTGTAAAACTAAATTTAAAAAATTTATTGATCTAATAAATATGATAATGTTTAATACTATGCTAAATTAGTATATTAATTTTTTTCATATATTAGGTTTATTTATAATTTTTATTTATTTTTTATCTTTTACATTATTAAATTTTAATATTACACATTAGAATCTAAGTTTTTGCATTTTTAACTAATATGATATTATAAAAATATTTTTACTTTTAAATATTATATCCTAGTTAAACATAGTAAAATGGTTAAAAGTAAAAAAATAATTACCAACATTTAATGCTTTTGGCAACTGAAAGCCTCATAATGACCTTCTGTATACAAAGGGCGTATTTGACAATGTCAATTAGTATTTCTTCCAAAGAGGATTGATGTCTTGAAGTGACTACCACATTGAAGAAGTATTTTTGGTTTGGGAGTCTGTCAATCCTACGTGTTTACTAACTTTCTCCAAACTGACCCCTAGGTTGGAGATGCCCTTACCTAAAAAATTAGACCTCTCATATTTGCATAGGTCGCCCTTTCGAATTTTCAACTTAGCATGATTCTTCTTTTTTCCCCATTTTTTCCGAATAAAACAACTTAGGAAAGAGCTCATTTGTACAACCAAAATAAACATCTAATCCCCCTGCCCCACACTTAAAGTTTTCATTGTTCCTAGTGCATATAAACGTTCTAAAATAAGTGTCAAGGAAATGAAATGAAAAAATACTCACAATGAGGATCGAACACCAAAAACACACTTAGTACCTGAATTTTTTTTATGTGGGGAGAATTAGTATGTGGGAGTGAGCGGCCTATCAGAAATTGACACGTGACAAATGGAAAAGAAAGCTAACAGAACTGTTAGTTTTCAACGTTTCTCCCTTCAATCATTTTTTTGCCTCCAGAAATTTTCAAACATTTATTTTTTACTTCATTCATTCTAAAACAGAATTTGGGGCATCAAGAGGAATCCAATCGCTTTTTTCTTCCCTGCGCGAGCTCCGGCGATAAATAGTCGGTCGTCCGAACGAATCCCTCTACTGCTCATTAGGTTCCCTCATCACTATTGTTTCTCACGTCGCTGCTAACTTTTTGAGGAGTCATACCTTCATCCCCTGTGCCACTTTCATCTCTTGTGTGAGCTCCAACGATAAACAACGGTAGTCGCAGCGGTCCAGTTGGATCGCGGGTAACCGAACATGAGTTGGATTTGTGGCTGGCTACTATCGTAGGCCGAAGGAAATCCCGCCAAGGTAATAGGGTTCCCTCTACCGTTGTTGTTGCCAAAACCGCGACTGATTGTCGTCATCCTACTTCCATCGAAAATCAAAACCCTTTGTTATCCCTTCCGGTTGTATACCTTCGTTTCTTAGCTCAGTTTCCTAAGGTTTTGAATTATAAATTTCCAGCTGCATTATTGTGCAGAAGTTCTAATTAAGGTAATGAAATTCTACTCTATTTTGGGTTTTATGAAAATATAAGAAATCTCTTGTTTGATTCTATGGAACTTGGTTTTATAAAATCTTTTATACTATTATCAGAGGAAATTTCACATGCTTCATGAAGTTGCATGGTACTAGAAATGCAAAACGTCGACACCAAAAACAAAACAATTTTTTTATGTTGCCTTGTTATCAGTAGATACATAGTTTTAGCTTACACTACACGAACAATAATTATGTATCGTATGAGATCATTCTAGACTTCATATGTATACTAATCATTTAGTTTTTATTGTTAGATGGATAAAGTTCAGAGAAAGAAAATTTAGAGAAACATGTTATCGACTACAATACGGCTTTTGAATTGGGTAATGTACCGGAAAGGGTAATGACAATTGGATCAGAAGAAGAAGCATGTGAATATTAAAATTCATATGCTAGGGCTGGAGGATTTAGTATTCGAAGGTACAACAAGTACACTAAGGATAAAGATAAAAATTAGTGTGGAGAGTACTATGTTGTTCTTATCAAGGCACGTGAAAAAAACATTTAATTGGAACACTGAACAAGTAACGTCTGCAAACAAGATTCAACTATGAAGCAAAAATGAAGATTGTATTAGAGGAAAATTCTGAAAATTATGTGGTCACGAATCTTGTAACGCAACATGCATATATACCTGCTCCTCCAGACAAGGCCTATATGTTGAGATCCCACAGATGTGTACGCCCATCTCAAAAAGGCTTAATTAATAGTATGACAGATGTGGGGATTGGACCTTCTGATATTTACCATTGTTGTGCTCACGAAGTAGGTGGTTATGATAAATTCAATTTTTCACATGCAGGCTTGTATAATATGGTGCAAAGGAGAGGCACAGAGTTCCTCAAGAAAGGGGATGGTAAAATTCTTCTTGATTATTTTTTACTAAAGAAAGAGGAGAATAATTCATTCTATTATGTCATACAGTTGGATGCTAATAATCAAGTTTGTAGTTGTTTTTGGTGGGATACAAAGTCAAAGATTGACAATGAATGTTTCAGTGATGTTTTGTCTTTTGACAAAACATACAAGACAAATGACTATGACATGCCTTTCACGCCATTCGTTGGTGTGAATCATCACGGGCAGAACATCACATTTGCTAGTGCCTTGGTAAGTGACAAAACCGCATAAATGTTTGTTTGGATTTTTGAACAATTTCTGCATGTGATGGGAGGAAAACCAATGAACACCATTTTTAGTGATCAGGCAATCACAATTGGTAATGATATTTAGAGAATTTTCCAGATGCTCATCATCGTCTGTGTAATTGGCATAATAATCAAAATACATTGCGTAACTTTGCATGTGTCTTCACTAAGTTTAAATCATTCAATGTCGATTTCAAGCGACGTAACTTTGCATGTATCTTCACTGAGTTTAAATCATTCAATGTCAATTTCAAGCAATGTATCCATGAAGGAGAAGTTGAAGAAGACTTTCTGTCAAATTGGGAAGATGTGCTTGAAAATTATGATCTCAAAGGGGACAAATGGACGCAAACACTATAGGAAAAAAAGTGGGCTCAGGTTTATGGACGTAACACTCTTGTGCAAATATTTATTTATTTTCTTCTTTTTAATGTTGTTTTTCATACAATATCCACCATTGTCACTTTCTTGTGAAGGCAAGGCTAGTACACAACGCAGTGAAAGTATGAACAATTATATCAAGAAGTACTTTAGAAAAAAACACATTCTTATAGAGTTCATGAAGAAATTCGATAAAGCAATATCACTTCGTCTTCAGAAAGAATCAGGTGAACATTTAAATTCAATTCAAAGTGAACCAAATTTAGTATCAAAGTGGGTTGTCGAACGTTTAGCACTAAACTTTTACACGAGAAATATATTTATTTTTCTCTTCGAGGCAGAGTGAAATGCATTTGTCAATCTTGGTGCAAGTAATCTATCAGAATGTGATGATATTCCAATGGTCTCATAGATGTGGAGTATTTTCATACTGGAAGAGTGAGTTGAGTTGAGTTTATACGCTCAGCCAACACGGCTAGATGTTCGCGCCAAAAGTTTGAGTTCACTGGTATGCCTTCCGCTTACATGTTGAAAGTGTGGAGGATGAAAAATGTCAAAGACGTCCCTTCGAAGTATTTTTTTAATGAGGTGGAGTAAAGCTGCAAATCGCAATATCATTATCAGTACAAGTGGATATACTATGGAAGTGGAGAGTAATGTTCAGTTGTCTAAGCGGTTTAGTGAGTTGTCACATATGGCTCAAACTCTAGTTACCCTTGGCTCATTGGTAAATGAATTAGCTGAAGTAGCTAAGAGGGGATTGAAGAGAGCAATCAATGAGGTGGAAGCCTATAGTAAAACTGTTTAAGAAAATGTTGTTGATGCAAATACTGAAGATCCAAGTAGCATATGGTAATCTAATAGTGCTTGCTCCTCCACAAAAGAAATCAAAGGGGGAATGTGGGGGAGACAAATCAAGGGAGTCTATGATATAATGAAAAGGAATAGTGCACGTCAAGGGAAGATAACAACATGTTTGACAATTATACGATTGCTTATTTATTTGAAATACAAACCCACTTCTTGTATTTTAACGGAGTTTTGATTATATCTTTTAGGTAAGAAATGAGGAGATAGTGTTGGAGAGGTTGAAAGAAGCAGCCAATCCACTAAACATCAACCAAAAAAGAAAGGCGAAGATTATATTTATGTATGGTATTTAGTACATTAAATGTTTAGTTTCAGTTTAACACTATTGCATTATTTCAGGTATGAAAGGAAAAGAAGATGATACAAATGAAACTGATATTTGAAATGACACCATTTTCGTGGAGAACCCTTCAATCCAAAATGATGAGGTCAACATGATCTCAAAACACAATAACAAAATAGCTGCAGGTGAAATACTAAATTTATTTTATGTTGATTTTATATTACAGTCTATGAAGATATTTAATGTATATTTTAACTTTCATTCTAATTTTCAAGATGTTAACTCATTATCAGGTGGAGTGGAAGGATACTCTAGCATCATTGCAATTGGGACTGATGGGAAGGAATCTCAATGTTTATCTGCTCCAATTTTAAAGTATAAGGTTTAGGACATGGTTTGGTATGAGTTATAAGGATTATACATTATCATCAGAAATGCACTTTATAGCCATTCTTCTTACTTGAATATCTTCTTGTGGTGTACATTGTTTATTTGTTTGATTCTTAAGATGGAAAATTGAGGTGATCATGAAACTCACTGGAAAAGTATAATGATCATTGTTTTTTACTTGGTTAGACGTATATCATTGATATCACTCAACTGCTATAGCGGAATGCATAATAGTAGTTTAGGTGTTGAACACTTTGGTGGAAAAGTAATCCCTTCTTATACATCAATCTTTTGGTTTGGAAAACCATTTGAAAAACTGGTTTTACCGTTTTTAGTCTTTAACTATCAACCATATGTTCCAACGTAGGTTTATACCTAACCAAGTACG
>JAULKM010083720.1:0-11500 GCA_032355605.1 Rubia tinctorum
AGCTATAATAACATAGTGTTCTTTTTTTATATATATATATATATATATATATATATATATATATATATAAAAAGACACTTACCATAAAGTAGTCAATTAAAGTTTAGGAATGAGCAGTCAATGCATTTGTAGTCTTGTATAATAATTACAAGAGAATATACAAGCTTATCTAAAAGTAGTCCATTTAAAGTTTAGGAATGAGCCGTGAATGTAAAAGCGTATCTTAAAAGCGTGTACCTGATTAGGGTGTAAACCAAAAGTGTGTAAGTCCTTATTAGGGTGTAAACGAATTGAGTTGTTTGTGACTTTTTCGCAAACGACTCGATAAAAAAACGATTCGAATTTGAATTAGACCAAACTCGAGTCAAGCTCAAGTTGAGCTCGTTTATAATGAACACACCGACGTTGTTAAAAATAAATGCACCACAATCAAAAATATATTTATAAGTTGTTGCCATATCATTACTGAATGTTAAAAAAGTAGACAGTGGGAATTTGGGATCATCCTCGAGGAAAAATGGGTTTACATGATAGTTTCACGTAGCAACAAACACGAGATTCACCAAGTGTGCGCTAATAACCAAGGGGGCAGGGTTGTTTGATGGATTAACTAAAAACTACAACGGTAAAACTTAGGAGTAATCTAAAATTCAAATCTAGCGAGGAGTGTAAATACAATAATAAGGAGGTTTGGGGCAATTTGCGTCACATGTCTAGTATTAGAATTTGATTCTTGATTCCTATTCACATAATGCAAGTATGTCCTAATCTATTCTTAATCACAAATTGTGGATACCTTGAAGTCACCAGAGACTAACCGCGTTCACTCTCATTACGGATGTCCACCACCCCATCATTCATCTCTCACCTCCTCTAATTTAGTTAAAAGGTGTACACACTCGGTCACCTCATAACCATTGCTCTCAAGGTAAATAGACCGGCGGATCTCGCGTTGTGAATTAAACCCGATAGTAGCATTACACCCCATGCCCCAATGTGAATACTCATCCTAGATGTAGACCTTTGATATATAGGACATTGGTACCTCATTATTACCCCCTTAGAGTTCATTCGATCTAGGTTGTCACAACATCGGGAATGGCTGTCGCGATTAACCTATGGCCCCAAAGTGATAAAATATTATCGACCATATTGCCCGTAACTCATTCATCGTCTATAGATTAACCCAATAACACATGCAAGTCTAATCTAATCAAAGAACCAACAACTTTGCATAGTTGTCACTCGTAGACATGACCTTCACATTGACCTTTGACCAAATCAACACGGGTTCATTATTAAGCCTAACACTAAACCTTGAAATAATCGCGATTAGTCTTAAGCCATAATCTTAATCATGCATAATCATGGCATCAAAGCACAAGTAATAATGACAATCAAGTAATCGATAGGAGGAATCTTAGAATCTCGCATATTGTTAACTATACATGTGTAGAGAATGCTCCAAAGTGTTAATCTAGCCTCATTTACAATAACCCATAACAAGAATTGAATTTAAAAGGCTAAACATGATTTTAAAATATAAAAAGAGAATGGAAAAGTACAAGTAAATACCCAGAAATCCGCCTCTTTTGTGAAAGAAAAGTGATATTTCTTAAACCCTAGTCCTAGTGAAAAGAGTTATTCGTGCTTGAATCGACTCATTTATAGCCCCACTCCCGATAAATAGTCAGTGGCGGAACCAAGACCATATAACGTTTCTTCCCCAAAATTCTGAGAAGATTAGGGGCAGAGCAAAAACTTTTAGGGGGCGGAACTTTCAGGGGAAGCAAAAACTCCCTTAACTATCGAAACTGAGTTGAGGCAGCCACACTAGCTCGATCCCTCTCAGTTCCGCCACTGTGAACAGTGTTTCCCCGTAGTTAATTCCATTTTAATTTTTTCCTCACTCACCATTACCTCCTTTTGTACGTGGTTGTTGCAATTTTTTTACACTTCCCTTGTTCTCCTTGGTCCTCTTTCTTTTCCTTTCTACAAAACTCTACTGCTCTCTAATTCTTCAATTTTTGCATTATCCTTCATATCATCCTATAAATAATATCCCAATCGAATTCGCAGGCCCACTCCATCATTCATTGCCACCCCCATCTTCATATTTTTCGGATAAGGTGTAAGCCTTCCCACACGAAACAGTTGAACACCAAGCCTTCCAGCGCGATAATATTTTTAATGTTTTTCTTAGGCAGATTATTTTTAGATTTTCATAAGCAATGTTGTTTATTAGATTTCAGAAATTAAGTTGTCGGAAAATCCAATCAATAATCGGAGAGTCACTTGGGAAGGTTGCAATGTCTTGCTGGACATCAACAACAGCGAGCCTAGAGCTTTTGAATAGATGAATCCCACAACGTGAGTGTATTTTTTTGTGTGTATTATGTTGTTTATTATTTGCTTAATTTTACTTCGAAAATGTTAAGAAAATTACATGGGCTAAAAAGTGATTGTGTTTATGCTGTAGAAAGTTTAACCTTGGGAAAATAAATGATCGGTTTGGCTGTAGATTTGGGAAGGAGAAGGTAATTTTTATAGAACATCTAATGTTCTACCAATCATAGTAACAAAAATAGTTTTCAGTTTCATCAGAGTTTTCTAGATATTTAACTTCAGTTGTGGTAGTTTTGATGTAAGTGTGATCATATGAGAATGGTACTCTTATTAAATGGTTTTGAGTTTTATATGTAGCTCATAGAAGGAGGAAAATAGTGTCTATTTCTGCGAACTTTGTATTATTGTCCATTTTGGTGATCATTAGTGTTCTCAATGGCTTGCAGGCATGTTCATGGAAATAAAATACTCATAGTGACTAATCCAATAGTTGATTCATTTTATTTGGATAAAAATATTAGTGCTTTAGCGGAGGGGAACCCTAAATTTACCGTTGAGGGTATAATTCTCTCATAAGGTTAGAATACAGAGATATGGTATGCATTTTAAGATTATGATGGTGTAACTTTGTTTTACGTATGTTTATTATGAAATTAAGTGGTTTGTATATCTTTATAATGTTTTAGGATACTCTTATGAAAGTGTTCGACAAAGCTATTGAGACACAAATGGATATGCAGTGTACATTTGCTGCCCTTGGTAGTGGAATTGTAGGTGACATGTGTTGCTATGATGTTATAGCTCAGGTTTGTCGATTTAAGCTTTAGGTATCTTGCATAGTGTGTTTTTTCCATCTTTGGATCCATTCAAATTAAATGAGTTTTGAAATATTAGGTTGACTCTTCTGTAGGTGGTAAAATAAAGAATATATGGGTTTGTTGCCTATTAGCTTGGAGGTTTGGAATGTATGTTCCCAGTACCTTATTTTGGCATTTTGACCTTGTTATAATAGAATATTGTGAAGTAGTTCTATTGCTTCAACTTGTAAGCTAGCATACACTTAATAATATAGTCATGGTTTTTTCTTGTTTCATTAGTACTTGCACTACCTTGCATATGAAAATAAGGTGAAATTTAGGATAGATCTTCGTAATCCCAATTTTCTGTGACAAGATATTTTGAAGTTGTACTTCTAACTAGGAATATAATCTATTATTTCTTTTTTTTGGCTCAATTCTATACAAAACAAGCTCCAAAAAACTGCAGAAGCCACAAACCCCAAATTCTGAATATAATATTAGGTATTCAAGGCACCGGAGTCGCAGTTGGAGCTGGAGCGGGGATCGGTACCATAGGTCTAGGTGTCGGAGCCGAAGCTGGAGTAGGCATTTGAGATGAAGTAGGAGTGGGAAGTCGTGGAAGAGATGTGCATTAATAACAAGAGGGAGGAAATAGAAGGAGGTCTAGGAGTAAATCGCCATGGCAGCAAAGAAATTGAGATGATAATAATAAGAGAAGAAGTGATGAAGTGAATAAAGGGAAAAGTGGCAAGGTTGATGATGAGACGTCATTTGAGTGTATTTCTTAAGGCATTTAACATCTCTTTTGTTATGTTTTTGTGGGTAGATTGCTAGGTTTTGATAGGTTTACATCATAAGGGATTTAGATGACTATTTTTGGTTTTCTTATATAAATCCTTCATTTTGTAACCTAATATGAGCCTAATAGATTTTTGTCCTTATGAGCGTCTAGATCTTATTTTGTTAGCTTATTTTTAGATTGCTCGTAAGAGTAGGTAAATGAAGGCCAATTACAAAATTGGTAGAAGACTGAAAGCCACGAGTCAAAATGTGGTAGAAGATAGAAAGGTCGAAGAAAAGAAAACAAGTTCGAAAGTGTTGAAGAAAGTGCACAGGCCCTATAAATTGGCATAGCCCATATGCCATCGGTCTGTTCCAAGAAGAAGGTCCCAAGCGATGGGCCATACAAATCCGCATGGCCCGTGCATGAAGATCAGTTAAAGAGAAAGACCTGATTGACGGGATGTGCAGATGTTCACGTCTTATGCACTCAGAGGCTGGAAATTCAAGTCCCAGACGGTGAGTTGTGGAAATCTGCACGGCTTGTCCGATCAGTTTCGAAAAACAAGTTTCCAAATGACATCTCATGCAAAACTGCACGAGTCGTGTTCGCCGTGTCGTGCAAACTACACGAGTCGTGCTGGCCATGCCATGCAATCTCTCACGGCTTGTGCCACACTGGCACTAGGGTTTTCCAACTTGGCCTTTTTAGGCCCATTTATCCTACCGTATATACATGACTTTTAGCTTCCCGGGGTTTAGCAACTACAAAGCAATTAGTTAGTTAGTTTTCATTTAGTGTGTTAGGTAAGAAGGAAGGCTAGAATAATTCTCTGTAGGGTTTTTTCTCTTCTCTCTTCATTTACTACTTCGATTCATGGCATTTATTCCAATGATTTGCATGGATCTAATATTAGTAGAGTAGTTTATTTCTCAGAGTAGTTATTTGTATGCATGATTTGACATTATTTTTAGGACTTGTTTGATTCATCCTAGTTTTCCATGTTATAAATATCGTGCTTAATTTGTAGTTCAATTTCATATTGTGATTTATGCTCTGAAATATATTAAGATGCACACTTGATTTATTTCTTGCATGATATTGTGCATGGCTTTAAATGTTAGTTTGAGAGTGTTGGATTATTGGATCAATTGGTAGTCTTGTGAGTATCGAGAGGATATGTGGGTAAGATCCCGCTTGTGAGCGTCAAGATGGTAATAGAAAATAATCTTAATAGGATATTCGTGTGAGGAATTACACGTTAGGAGCATCGGACCTACCATGTTGATGTTATTAAAATCCTAGCGGGGCAAACCCTGGCTTACCCTGATAATTAAGAATTTTTAGTTTATAACAACAAAGGTAGCGCAGACTCTAGAGTTATCATGAGGTACTGATGTCTTCTTCCTTTTGAGTTTTATGATGGGTCCTCATAGTGGAGGTCTCGGTTCTGTGATTGAGTTTACTCCCGGATCTAATTGATGTGATCTACGCAAGCTATGGTTCTTTTATGCGGGGACCAGTTAGCCCCGGGAGTGAGCTATAGGGGTGGTTAGTATAGAAGTGTGCCCCTAGAAAGTTACGAAGGAGGTGAGATGCTAAGGAGGGGGCAGAACCAGCTATATAATAGACAATGGGAGTTCTCGAGGAATCAACATCTCTATACTATGTGATACAACATGAAAATAGGTTGATAGTTGCTTATGTGAATTAGAGTCTAGGATCAAATCTATATGTTGATCATTAACATCTCTATAGGATCAAATCCTATATCCCATAACATGTGATATTTTAGGTACGAACAAATGCATAGCATGTGATCAAATTTATATGTGATACAACATGAAAATGGTTGATATTATCTTAAATATCACATGTTATGGGATATAGGATTCAGAATATTATGTTTGATTATGTAGTAGTTTGGCATAAGAATTTGAGATTGTAAAGAAACAATACAAGAAATTGACAGTGAAATCGATATTTAGATAGAAAGTCTATCCCTCATAAGAGCGGATGAATCAGTGAAAATATATCAAAAGATAAATGGTTAATGTGGCTTTAAAAGGTTTTCAGAAATTCCTACGTGTGAAATTGAAGTAGCTGATTGCAATGTAGATTGTGGAATTATCTAGATGATTCTAGTTGTAATATATTTATAATGAGGCATTTTGTGATCACTCTGCATTTCTTATTATTTAACATCCGCTATATAAGTACCAGAAGTGGTATTTTATTTTATTTTCAAGTCTTTTTAGGTTTATGATGTAGCGTTATCAGGGAAACAATAATCAACTTTCTTGTTTATGTTATTCCAGTGTGGTCATATTGATTAATCTGATTATTGTCTTAAATTATACCAGTAATAATTCAGTTGTGTGGTTTCATTTACAAATTAATGATAGTGGTTTCATTTAAAAATTAATGATGTTTTCGTGACATCATCTCGGAGGCCCATTAGCATAGGTTCGAGGAAGAACTAACACGGGGCTAGCTCCTAAGACTTCTTCGAACTGTAGCCGGGAGAAGAAAATGCACAAGCGATGGGCGTATTTTTAAATCCTTCACTTGTGCTATGTAAACAGTCGGTTTGGCGTGTAAGCAGGGTGATATCACCATTCTCTATGGGCACACTTTACCTACCATGTTAGGGGGTGGTGCCCCATCAGTGGGTGCAACAGATAAAGAAAATGGAAACGGATGAATTAGCTATCATTCTATTCCACTAAGGGCTTTTTATAACCTTGCTAGCATATAGCTAGAGACTTAAGTAGTTTTTATGTAATGGGTTTGTGATTTTTCCATAGGGAATAGTTTGTATTTTTTAGGAAGGGAATTTTTATTGTAATCCTTATGGAGAATTTCGCATACACCTAGGTCATTCATGTATTAAGTACATAATAAATGCAAATACTTGAGGTAGATAATCAATAAGAAAAGTAGAGTACTCAATAAATCTCACAATATCAAGTCGGAAGCACTAATCAATTGTTCCCAAGCGTAGACTGAAATATTACAACAAGGACTTATGTTCATACACATAATCATGGGAATAAAAATAGAAATGAAACAATAAAAATGAAGAAAACAAGGGTTTATCCTCTCAAAATTTGAAATACCACAAAATGAGGATGAGGGTCTCATATATAGTCCAAGAAAAATAAATAAATAAAATCTATAAAAGTCAAGTTCTTAATTCAAGAATGTTTTTTCAATGATGTTCTGGATTCTACTGCTTATATAGAACAAACTTCAGGTTATAAGGATCTACTTTGCCCTTCTTATGTATGCTAGATTCGGAAGACAATATACAACCTCAAGAAGACTCCTCGTGCTTGGTTTCCACGCTTTAACACTTCTTCGCTCAAGTGAAGTTTTATTTGTACTGGTGTGGAAACTTCTCTTTTAGTTATTCTCGAGTTCCCTAGGTTTTCAAATTTAAACTCCTCGGTAATTTTATCTCACGTGCTCATCATAAGTTCTCCATCATAGATATTGATCCATTGCATTACTTTCTTGCTTCAAAGGTTCTCTACAATCCTACCAGTCTCTTCTTTCGAAAAATCAAGTATGTCATAAACATTCTTCAGCAAGTTGGCATGGCATACACTGCTTTATTCTCTACTTCGTGTGACAGACCAATTATGTTTGAGTAAATCACAGACATTAGGTTAGTCTAGGGATTCATTTTTGTGTATTTCTCATATTACGTATACCCTTGTATATTTGGATTATAATATCCATCGATATAAAATCACCAAATTCATTGAATTTTCTTCTCTTTCCACCATGCCGCTCATGTAATTTATAAGTTTAATTATTAATAACAAGAGATAGTTTTGGTGATTAAAAAAATTACACAATTCAAAGTATGGATATATACTTAAGAGATACATTGTTGGAAAGAAACTTTGAATGTTTGAAGAAGGGTTTAGAAAGTTTGTATAAGGCTTCTATAATTTTTCCCTTCATTTAAAATCTACTATATCACCACTATTTATACTAGTGTCATCATCCAACTAATGGTTAAGATCTTACCAACACAACTCTAATCTAATGACTACAATTAACTCTTTAGAATATTCGTCACAACTCCATATTAATCTACATATTCTAGAGAGATTTAGAAGCTAAAATAGCATTTTACTTACTTGTAAGACTTGTTTGGACTTCTTCTAGATAATGAGCTGCTAAAAAATCTTTTGGGCTAACCCAAAATAAAGTTTAATGTTCAACACCCCCCCCCCCTTAAACTTTATTTTTCCACTCCAAGAAAATTCTTCATCCTGATTAAATCATCGCGGTTGAGAGGTCTGGTGAAAGATATCCGCCAACTGATCGTCTGTCTTCACGTATTCAACTTGTACATCTCTTCTAGAAATGCACTCTCTGATATAATGATACCACATATGCCAATGTTTTTACTTTTATCGTGGAAAACTATATTTTTGCTCAAGTCGATTGCTCATTCGTTGTCCACCAAGATCTTTGTCAGTGCCTCTTGCGGTAACTTCAACTCCTTAAAAATATTTTGCAAGAAAATTTCCAGGCACACACATGAATTAGAAGCAACATATTCTACTTCACATGAGGAAAGAGTGACAATCGGCTACTTCTTGGACATCCACGTGAAAGTTGTATCTCCCATGTAGAACAAGAAATCGGATGTACTTTTGTAGTCGTCCTTATCTCCCCCTCCATTCACTATCACTTTAATATACTGAAGTATTATGTTTGATTCCTTTAGATGAATTGTTGTTTGAAACTCCATACAGCGTCTAACAACTCCAACCACATACAAAATGTCTAGCCTTGTGCATGTTAAGTAGCGCAAGCTTCCAACCAAACTCTTAAAGAGTGTCTAATCCACCTTTCCTCTTTCCCCGTGTGTAGTCAGCTTGGCTGCAGATTCCATGGGCGTACTAACTGGATTAGCATCCTCCATTTTAAACTTCTTGAGAACCTCCTTAGCATAACCTTCCTGGGAGATAAATATACCTTCTCCATCTTGCCTTATTTCAATGCTGGGGTAGTAAGACATGAGCCCAATATCCAAAATTTCAAACTCTTTTGTCATCTCTTTCTTAAACTCTTCAAACATGTGTGGATTGCTTCCAGTGAAGATCATGTCATCAACATACATGCATTCAATCAATATCTCACCATTTTGAATTTTGATATAGAATGCATGCTCATATAGACACTTGATGAAATTCCTTTCCATGAAATACTTATCAATTTGTGTATTCCAAGCTCTTGGGGCTTGCTTCAACCCCATATGGAGCCTTTTTAGCTTCGGAACCTTATCTTCTTCCCCCTGACTACGTATCCTTGAGGTTGTTGAATGTAAACTTCTTCTTTAAGAACTCCATTTAGGAAGGAGAACTTCAAATTCATCTGATACATCATCCCTTGGTTGCTCCATCCTTGCTTGATAGACCTCTCACCATATCCTTCTTGGATAGCAACTCCAATCCTCCAAAACTGAGATGTCCATGTCAGAGATGCCACAACCAAGACGTATCTTTGAAGCACATCTAAAGACATCGCGCCACTTCATTTTAAATTTTGAGTAGGAACATTCTATCTATTGTCATCGGAACCTTAGCTATGGGGTTTCCCCTTAGATCTTTTGAAGAGAGGATATTATCCTTCAATCGAATGCCATAATGTTTCTCCACGAGCTGACCAATACTCAAGATGTTGCTCACCATGCTCGGCAGATAGTAAACATAAAAAAACGAATTGATGATATCTATTCTTCAATAAGGAAGTTACCTTTTCCTTTCACCTTCAATTTGGTGTCATCTCCCAAGGCCACATTTCCCTTCACCGCTTCCTTAAGCTCAACGAACATGATTATTTTGTCACACATGTGGTTGCTTGCACCACTATTAAGGTACTACTAGTTATTATTTCCTACTTTACTTTATTTTATTTGGAGGCAAAAAGTAGAACATCATCTTCTTCAACATTGTTGGTCTTCTCCTCAACTCTCTTATTTCTCAACACTCTAAATTTCGAGGCATAGTGTCCAAACTTCTCACAAGTGTAGCACTTGATTTATCATTTTCCATACCTGAGCTTCGATCTCCCTCTACCATGAACTCCGAGCGAGTCTTATCCTCTGTGATTATTATTGGACCTACAACCTTCCCAATAACCATGTTCATAGCCACGGTCTTGCAATTGACCACAACCGTCTCTTTGTTGGCTCCCACCATCTTCTCCTTTTATTGGTTGAGCATGCATCTTGAATTCATGCTCTATGACTTCCTCCTGTTCTTCTTCTTTTATTCATAGGCTTTAATGAGCCCATAAGTTGATCTATTGCTATGGCCTTCAAGTCTTTTATCTATTCAATGATAAGAACAACGTTCTTGAACTTTGGATCTAAAGATCGAAGAACTTTCTCCATAATTATAACATCTTCCAATTTTTCACAATTTCTTTTGAGGTAATTAGAAACCGTCAAATCTCTTGAAAAATAATCAGAGATTAGTTCTCCCTTTTTCACATGCAACAAATCAAACTCTCCTAGACATTGAAGACATACCTTTTTAACTTGATTGACTCCCTTGTGCGAGACTTGAAACTTCTCCCATGCCTCCTTGGTCATCTTTACTCGGGAAACCTTCTCAACAGTGTCTTCATCTATCCCTTGATGGATTAGACTGGGAGTCTTCTTCTCTCTCTTTCATGAGTCTCTCAAATTATTTAATTGAGTTTGAGAGATCTCACCTTCATTACCTAGTTTGGTGTGGCATTTCTCAACTATCCCCCATGCATTGTGTGCTCCTAGGAGATTCATAATTCTTAGAATCTAATTGTCATAGTTGTGAGCATCGAGACTTAGAAGGGAATAGCATTATTCGTAAATGAAAAAGGATCTTGTAACTCTGATACCACTTTGTTGGAAGGAAACTTTGAATGGTTGAAGGAGGCTTTAGAAAGTTAGGATGAAAAGGAAGAACTTGGAGGATTATGCTATTTGTATAAGGAGAAGAATTATGTTATTGGCTTGATTCAAACTCTACTACATCACCACTATATATACTATTGCCATCACCCAATCAGTGACTAAGTTCTTGCCAATACAACTTTGATTTAGTGGATACAATTCTCTCTCTAAAATATTCCTCACAACTCCTACAGAGAGTTAGAAGTTAATTTAAAATTTTCTTCACTTCTAAGACTTCTTTATACTTCTTTGGATTTATTCTAAATTATGAGACTACTAAGAAGACATTTGGTGCTGGCAAATCTTGGGAAAGACCATTTTTCCATAGGCATATGAAAAGACAGGATTGAATTAGAATTATATAAAGGTAAAAGATTTTAATTGAAATATTAAAATTTTATTATACAAATGCGGTAGCTATAAGTTTATGACTCGATTAATGCAGCACAAATTTTTTTTATCTTGATTCCTTCTAATTTATTGTTTAAAGTTTGGTATTTCCATAGATTATAGAAATATTGTTTTTCAAGACAAGTACTGATATGAATCTCCTTGCGAAGACTCTGGATTGCGGAAAATTGGATCTTTAACCAAATGGGAATTTCGCCCAAC
>JAULKM010083728.1:0-11500 GCA_032355605.1 Rubia tinctorum
CAACCCTCCACACACACATATTATATATATATATATATATATATATATATATATCTGCCTTACAACAGATCCTTTTTCAAAATTTATTTTAATCATTTTGAAAAATTCATTTCTGATTCAGTTATATCTACATCCTTTATATTATAAATACCTTTTTACAATATTATTTTTAATCTTAACAAGGTTTTCTATATGACACAAATCTTTCTCCTCTTCTTCACTTTTATTACTGACTATATTTTCAATATAAGGAGAAATAAAAGATCTATTTGATGGAGTTTTATCTACCCTAGATGTAGAAGCAAATGATCTTCTTCCTTCGGTTAATTTGTTTTATTATTCATCTGTTTATGAACAGTTCCTTCATATGTTTGCAAAACATGTTTAACTTCTGAGTTGGTTTCTGGTTCTTAAATACCAGTATGTTCTATTTTCCAATTATCTGGAATAGGAATGTCACTCCATTTTATCGTACGTCTTGTAGTCATATGAGATTTACCAAAATTTGTTTCTATAAGAACAGTTTCATTAATATGTTTATCCTTTATTTTACAATTAGGTTTTAATGTAAATAAAGGCTTAAAATAAATTCTATAACAAAGACATATGAGCTCAAAGTCTCCCTGATTTCTTGACAAGAGAATATTTAACATGATTGAATTTTCTGTTTTCCATAGTATGCAACCCTCAGAAAGGGGAAGTACTAGTACATGCTCATATAGGGGCCGAGGAGGCAGAGGTAATATCCTCGCCCAACATGAAGGCAAACGACTAATCAAAGTTCAAACTGAAACTATGGATGGATACTATACATAGTTCAAACATTGATAATTTACAGTTTGTCTCCAGAATCTATAAAGAATTAACCATCCAAGGAAATAAAACCTCAACGCCTATCCACGGCTTACACGGCTAACCCTAAGGTTAATTCTTTATAGATTTTGGAGGTAAAATGTAAATTATCCTGTTTGAACTATGTGTAATATCCATCGATAGTATCAGTTTGAACTGTGGTATCAGAGCCATGGATTATTAGGATTTTAATAAGCCTGGTTTAAACATTTCAAATTCAATGAATTTAAGAAACTGGAAGAAAGACACTATTAAAAACAGTGTTATTCAAGAAATTTAAATACCTGAGTTAGGAACCTTTGAAAAAATAGGTTTAAAACAAGTAGTAAAAACTACAGAAGAATCATTAACATTAGAAAATGATAAATCGATAATCAACTTACTAAGTGAAAATGATATCATTAGATACAGACAAATATATAAATTTCTACATATTGGCTTATTTAAAATAGCATTTAAGGCTCTAACACTAAAAGGATTGCCAGAAAGTTTCATAGAAGCCTTAAGAGGTGGTAGAAATTTAAATTGGAATAATTCAATAATGGAAATAATAACATCTAGCTTGTCATACGGACCAATTTATTTTAATGTATATCCAGATTTAAATTTATCATTAACTGATACAAATATATTTGACAGCTTAACATCACATGTTAAGACAAATGGATACACATATGTTATAGGCTCTGATACTATAATTCAAACTGAAACTATGGATGGATACTACACATAGTTCAAACAGGACCCATAGTTCACTTTTAACATGATTAAAGTCATGAGTAATTAGCCATGAAGATAAGCATGGTTTAAACAGAGAATTAGCCTATCATTAGGCTAATATAAACTTATAAAAAGTATTAATAAAAACAAATAAATACCTGAGAATAAGGCATTATGAAGAAGATTTCAATCTGCTGAACCATTCTCTTAAAATATGTAAATGTACAAAGGAAAGTGTTTACAAGTAAGTAAGCTATGTATGCAATAGTAGGCGGGTTATAGAATTTGTAGCCTTTGCTCTTTTATTTGTTGGTTTAATTTTATTTCATTACATAAGGAAAGTCCTTCTTGAATACATATGCCAATTAACTTTCCATAAGTGTAATTTCATAAGGTATAGAGACTCTATTTTGTCTTAAGACTTTTCTTATGCTTTCAGCAAATAAGCTTGGTAAACCATCTACAATTTTTATTTCCAATGAGTACTATTACTTTCTGGGAGTTCCATGTCTCTATTGAGAAAAGTATCCTTATACCATATGAAATCTGAGAGGGTTTTACATCCTAGATTCTGTAATAGTGTCCTAGTATTTTCTCCTTGGTTAGAAATTCGACCCGTAAAATGTTCTAAAATAGTTAGAACCAAAGTATAGACAACATTTTCAACTATACAATTTCCTTCTTGTTTTACTGTTTTTTAAAAAATAATTTTTTTGTGGTGGATAAATAATTATCCCACCATCCTTTTAATTGTCCTGTAAAACTAGCAGTAATCATTTTAGCTATATTACTATCTGTATTATTATTTTGTCTGCGTATTGTACTATACATTAGCATAGTTGAAGACATTTGGATTGAATCCTTTCCATTCTTGTTTGTGATTTGTGACACTTTTTTCTGTTCTTGTGTCACTTTTAGAGATTCGCGTACGTGAGAGATTCGTGAATGCATAAAAAAGAGGGAAAGAGTAGGAATTTTTCATGAATTTTGGGAGATTTCTTGAGAGCGCTGGTGGTGGTGGTGCAAATATCGTTGCCAACATACCTTACAATTCCGACCACCATGGCCATGGCCATAACAACCTTGTCAACGGTAGCATGCATACCAGCGCCACCATTTCTCAGCCGCGCCTCGTAACCAAGTTCATGTTCTTCTCTGCGGGCCTTTCCCTCGCCCTCGTAAGCAGGGGCGGATCTAGCATGGGGCTTGGGGTAACCATGGTTGGTTACCCCATGGTAAAAAAAATAGGGGGTACTAGTATTTGGTTATCCCATATAAATTTTTTTTACCATTAGTATTAAATATATATTTTTAATAGGGGTATTAGTATTTGGTTACCCCATTGAAAATTTTCTCGATTCGCCACTGCTCGTAAGTACTTTTTCATGTTTTTTCCCTTTGTCGGAATATTTTCCGGTGATTAATTCGGTTCATCTGTTTTGGGCAGCAAACGAATATGGAGGGGCAAGGCGAAGTTGGCAGAAGAATGTATGAGAACAACTACGAGTCCGAGCTCGGGAGGAGGAGCTCGAGATCAGCAGATATAGGAGTGACAACATGGACGGTGGCGATCAGGATGCCGCCGATGACTAGCTTCCCCGTAAGAAGAGATATCACCGCCAAACTCCTCAGCAAATCCAGGAGCTTGAATCATAAGTTCTCCACAAAAAATAAAACCAATCCAAAATGAAATAATAGTCCATTTCTCTTCGCCATGATTTCAATCTGTTTAAATAGTGCCCTCATCCCGATGAGAAACAGAGGCTGGAGCATAGCAGAAGACTGTCACTGGAAACCAGTCAGGTGAAATTCTGGTTCCAGAATCGAAGAACTCAGATGAAGGTACACTCATTCTTGTTCATTATTTTTATTGAAACTTGGAGTTAAATTTACTTTGGTGATGAGAGTTAGTTTTTGGTCCATTTCAGACCCAACTGGAGAGGCATGAGAACTCGATTCTCCAGCAGGAGAACGATAAGCTCGGGGCTGAGAACATATCCATCCAGAAGGCGACGCGCAACCTCATGTGCACCATCTGTGGTGATCCGGCAATGATAGGAGATATCCCTCTCGAGGAGCAGTATCTCCGGGTGGATAATATAAGGCTAAAGGATAAACTCGACCGCTTGTGCACACTCGCCGAGAATTTCCTCGGCCGGCCAGTCTCCTCCACTACCACCACCTCCGACATATCGAGCTCCAGGATGGAGCTCAGCATGGGGTTGAACATGAATATGAAAGGGTTCGGATCCTCTTCCATCCCACTCGACTACGGAGCAACCCAGGGGCGGAGATAGAAAATTTAATTTGGTGGGTCATAATTTAATTTGGTGCCTCTATCTTAGAAATTTGTGCTAAAATTTTGAAATTTTAAGGGTGCAATGGGTCTAAATTTTCAAAAAAATCCTAGGGCATTAATAAAAAAATAATATATTAATTAATTAAAAATATTTAAAATCTATGATTTTTTTATTAAAAAAAAGTAGGGCAATTGCCCTACCTTGCACCTTAATGGCTCCGCCACTGGAGCAACCATATGGCGGTTCTAGAATATTGGAACTAGATCCCTTATTTTCTATTGTTTTGATTAAATCTCGTCTTTCCATATACTTTTGGAAAGACGATTTTTCTCAAAACATTATCATTATCATTCCCGAGTATGATCATGAAAATGTCTTCAGGTCATAAGAATCTCATGGGTCAAGAATCCGGGTTGGAGAAGTTTGTGGTTCAATTTTTTTACCCATTTCCGCACAATGAGCGTGTTTTTAATATCAGGCTTGATGTTTCTTTTCCAGTACTTGATGTTTCAAACAAACATTGTGATATTATACCAAAAGTATTTTTTTTACTAAAGTCATATGTTTAAAGTTAAATCTCAAGTTTATATGTTAAAATTTTCACATTTTACTTATTTTGACAAGACTAAATTGTTTATTTGGTTCCCAACATATATTTGAATACCATCTTTTGGTCCCCACTCCCAATACTGCCCCTATTCGGCCCCTAACATTTTGAAAATAATTTGTTTGGGCCCCAATGCGGTTTTCAAGGTGGTTTTGGGTAGACTAAATTATTTTTTTGGTCCCCAACATATGATTTTATGCCATATTTTGGTCACCAAAACCACCTTGAAAACCATCGTGGGGACAAAACAAATTATTTTCAAAATGTTAAGGGCCGAATAGGGGCAGTATTGGGAGTGAGAACCAAACAAGGTATTCAAATATATGGGGCCCAAATAAACAATTTAGTCTTTTGACAATAGTTTGGTAGTAACATTTTACATCTTAGTTTTTTATTTTTAATTTATACTTTCATTTTGATTGATGTGTTATTTTTTCAACTTGTCGTTTTAGAAGTTGATATTGATGTTCTTATTTTTGCACATTAGATTTTTATTTAATGTATTTTTGGTGTTTCAATAATGTCAATTGATTTTAAAATTTTGATATTGATGTTTCTAATTTTAAACATTAGATTTTTTATTCAATGTATTCGTGATGTTTCAATAGTGTGAATTAATATTTTAAATTATAATGTAGATGTTTCTTAATTTGATATTAAAATTTTATTTAATGTATTCTTAATGTTTTATTAGTGTGAATTGATTGTTTTAATTCTAATATTGATGTTAATTTTAGAAAGAGTGGATATGTGGCCTGTCTATAAGTTTATGAGCAGTCCACTTATTTTTCACCTTTTACATCACCTTTTAGATTTAAAAAAAATTACATTTTATATTTTATATTTTCGCATCCAAATACACAATACTACTTATTTTACCTTTTATAATACAATATTTAAATTTATAAAAAATTGCAACATTTGAGGTAAAAAGTACAGTGGACTGTACATAAGCTTAATGGTCGTATTTCCTAAAACTTTCTCTTTTAGAAATTAGATCTTCAACTTAGATGTTTTAATAGTTTGTATTAAAAATTACAAAATCCAATACTATGAATGTTTTTTTAAAAAAAATATTAAACTTTTGTTTAATGTATCTTGATGTTTCAATAATGTGAATTGATTTTCTAAATTCCAATATGGATGTTTCAATTTTGTAGTGTTTGAATTGATTAAAGGTGCAAACGGAATTAGTTTGTGAATTTTCTAGTGATCTTTTCAATATTTCAGCCCAAAATGAAACTCAAACGTTCAGCCCATTAACCTTTCTTCTCTCATTTCTCCTCTACAATAGAGAATTCATTCCTAGTACAATTGAAACACAACTAAATCCGACGAAACTGTGACTGAATCCGACGAAACTGTGACTCAATCCGAGGAAATCGTGACTGAAATCCAACAAAAACGTGACTGAAATCAAAGCCCCATGGCGATTGAAATCGCGGCGATGAGACCTAAACGGAAATGCGACCAGAAATGCGAGAAACAACGAAGAAACCCACCGGAAACTCGAGGTCATTCTTGCCTGGATGTGATGGTAACCGGGAAGAAATGCTGGATTGACGGAGAAGAAGATGAGGGCTTCTGAACCTCTTTCAACTTTTCAACAATTGCAGTTTAGTCTCTCACTTTAGGCGCATTATTTAAATATTACCCTAAACTAAAAGTATTTGTTTATTAGACCCCGAATTTCAAAACCTTTTATCAGTTATCTTTATTATTTATGATTTGTCCCTAGCCTCACCATGAGACAATCTCAAAGGAAACGGACTCAAATTAAAAAAATATAATATAGTAAATTATAAAATACAGTAATTATTTCATAAATTAAAAAAAAATCCCTTTTTCTAAGACTTATCCTTCCTAGCTTTACAACCTTTCATGCTCGTTTTTCTTCATCTTTAATGTGCATATTTTAGATTTCATAAAATTTGATAAAAACAATTTGCGAGGAAAAGGGACCCTGAATCCACCTCGGTGAGAACACTAGGTAATGAGGCATTCCTCACCACATTTCCGGAGGGCGTAACCTTTCAAATGTAAGTAGAGCCGCTCCACTTTGCCGTTTTGAGTTTAGAGTCGAAGTTTGCCTGCAAATTATTTAATTTGCTCTTGGAACTTGTATAACAGACCTACGTGTTCTTGATTTGGTGAAATCTGATCACGTAAATTATACTGCTCTGAAATCAATTAAATTAGATAAAATCAATTAAGTTAAATTTCATGAAACTAAATTGTACTGAATGAGTAAACAAATCTGAAATGCTTTTCTGTTTGATTCAATTCAGATAATTTTGGCTTAATCAAATTTAGGTCATGCACCTCTACACTTATTTGCACTTAAGTTCAGTTTAAGGAGTTTTGAATTGGTTTTGTTTAGCTTAATCTTGATCCTTTTTTTTGTCATTTTATTTGGTTCCAATACTACAGACTAAGTCTAATGTAACACTTTCAAAGTGTTGAGTTAGGTGCTAAAAGTGCTAAGTTGGACCAATTGCAACACTTTTACAAGTATTACCTTAAATGATGTTGCATTAGATCTAACGCAACATTTTTCAAGATTTAATTAGGTAACATTTTTAAAAAGTTTAAGTAATATTTTATAAGCTATTGAAACATTTTAATAAGTGCTGCCAAAAAAATGCTACGATAGTTCTAATTTGTAATATTATTTCCATTTAATTCAATCCTATCAAAATCAGCTTGAAAGAATATGACTTTAGCTTAATTTAGGTCTGCTATTAATGTTATGATTTTTCAGTTTATTAATTTTATAACACCCATTTCAATTCAATTTAATTTAAATCATACAAAACTAACACAACTTAAGTGTGAAGGAAAAAAGCATAGTGGAGTAATATTAGTAGTAGCAAATTATGTCTAGATTCGAATGTTTGATGAAGCAATGTATTTTTAGTAAGTTTTGGTGTTTGCAAGAACAAGAACCGGGAATCAATGATGGCGCGCACCCTCGAGATGAACACGGAAGTGCGAACTCATATCGTACAATCGTCAATCGTCAATCGTCAATCGTCAATCGAATTGATACTCTGAAATCTTGTTTGTCTGAATCCTCATTATTTCGTATCGTGGGCGGGATGGTTAAGCGCAATATCTAAGAAAGAAACATGGTGTTGATTGAGAGAAAAATAATAGATTTGGTACTTTAAACGAAATTATAAGTTTTATTCCTCTTATAATGAATTGTTCTCAAAATGTTCTCATATTATTACGAAATACTCTCAATTTAACCTCACAGCCGGTTTAAATGAGTAAATATTGAATCGACCTTTCTAGTGTTTACAGTGTCGCTATTGGAAATGAGGGAACATGGAAAGCAAGGATAATATAAGAGACAATGAGTATGGTTGGATTGGGGTGTTCGAAAAATGGCAGGGGAGGCAGTGGAGGAAAAATAGATTTAACAAAATGATAGTTTAACCTCAAAATTTGTTAACTTATAATTTTTTTAAATCTCGGTAACTGTTGTAGGACTCGTTAATTTAATTAAACGTGTTAAGTCCGATAAAAAAAGTAATTGAGAACATTTCATAATAATTTGGGAACCACTAGTGAAGAAAGGGGTAGTTAAAGGCAGTTCTATTGTACCATAGAAAGCACTTTAGAATCACCTTTAATGGCTCCCGATTTTGATCAAAGACGGCTCCAAAACCGCCTACGTTTGGGGTTCAAAATATTTTCCGGATTTGTTTCTGACCCTCTAAAAAAATACTACCAGAAACCAGAGGTTCCGGCAGCCGAAAGCAAAGCCCAAGCAACGACGACGACCTCCCAAGCAAGTGGCGTCTCCACCCTCCCCTCGTCGATCTCCACCCTTTTTGCCAACACAGTCGATCTCCAGCGGTGCCTCCACCCTCTCCAGTCTAGCGTTGACGATCTCCAGTCCAGGGGCTAGCGGCGTCGATCTCCAGTGGGGCGGTGACGATCTCCAGTCCAGCGAGGGTGAAGGGCGGCGACTTGAGGTGAAGGACGGCACCATGGGCAAAGGGCAGTAGCTTGAGGAGAAGGGCGGCATCATGGGCGGAGGGCGGGGGCGTGAAGATGGACGGAGGGCAGTGGCGTGGAGGGTGGGCTTAGGGCAGAGGGTGGGCAGCGGCGTGAGGTGGCAGCGATAGAGGGTAAGATTTATGGTGGGAAGAGAGGTATGTGAGTGGAGTGAAAAAGTTAGAAAAAATATAAGTGTAGAAGATGTGGTGAAAACCCTAATGTTATGGGTTTTTATATTGGGCCAAGAAGATAGCATTTCCAAACTTGGAAGTGCTTCGTACTTTCGGCTCTTCATTAAAGTTGGTTCTGCCTTTAATTGATTTCGAATCGTCTTTAAAACAAAAAAAGGTGATCTGAGAGAGAATTCTGAACTCGGAACCTTTTTTGGTTCCTCATTAAAGACAGATCCTGAGGAGCCGCCTTCTAACGCCGACTTTAATCAAGCCTTCTCAACTAGTGAACTTTTTAGGAACATGGTGCAAAAAATGAACGATACCCATAATTTTGCTCAAAAGTGGGTACCTAAATGAGGAAATAAAAGTTAATGATGGTTATAAACGAGGGAAGGAGGAGGAACGATCTTTAGGATTTTACTTTTTGTGAAGTTTTTTAGAATTCAGGAAGTCTTATTTTATAACGATCAACTGTTAAATGTGGTTATTTTATAGTTGATGTAAGTAATAGGGTGATTTGGTGATTGTTTTTATTTATTGCAACGAGTTTCCTATAATTTTGAAAAACTTTTAAAATATATTATAATGTATAAATAATTATAATTTGGCCGTAAAATATATTAAAAAGAATTTTTTCATAATTGATCTAGTTGATCTATTATGAGACTTTCTCTTTAGAATGTAATTCTTTATATTTAATTTATTTAAATTTTGCCCAGTTTAATTAAATTAAATTCGGTATATTTTTGCTATGTTTTATTGTATCTATGTTTGTTACATTAGTATACTATAAATTTATAAATTTTAGTTTTATGTACTGAATAATAAATAATTAAAATTTTAACATTTAATTATTACTCGTAGTAATACATCATACTACATTTTTAAAGAAAGCATCACAATCAAAATTTTCTATTTTGATTATTCCTTTATTTGGACTGAAATTTGACCAGGCCATTTCAATCTTTCACTTTTCCTACCAAATCGACAAAACAAGTGTCAGTGCAAAAAAAGTGATAGGACCCTTATACCAAGACGAAGGGAGAATGTTTTATTCAATATCATTGTCATCTATTTCATATTCACGTGTTTCGATTGTCATGTGTTCCACCCACACTATATCCATTCGCAATTGATTCATTTTCAACTTTTATTGTGGGTGGGAAAAATTGGGTCTTTACTTCCTTGAACATTTAAGTTATACTCCACAACATGTAGCACGAGACATTCGTATGTTTTCCCTTCATTCAAAACATAGCATGCCATTGTTTTTTTTAAAACAATTTGGTGAATACGATATATAATATAGATCGTCGAGATGTTCGAAGGGGTTAGTTGTTAAAGCAGTCACACACCCCTATTATTACCCATATGTTCCCATACAAACCCCTCCACCTGTAGGTGAGAGGCCAAATACAAGACCCCATAATGCTTTGGGTAAAAGCAATCAGTAAACTGAAATTAGAGTTTTTGCTGGCATGCAAGAGAACATGCTCTCGTACCCAACACACTCCCCTTCTACCTCAAACAAAACAGGTCTTCTAAAAGGTGTAAAACTGAGACATTATGCTCGACCCTTTTGAATACGCATCTAACTTAGAGTAGGGGAGTAAGGCCTTTAAATATAAATAGGGTTATTGCCGATGTTGTATCCAACACTTCAGAGTGTGGATCTCATCCTCCAAGTTGAAACCTGAATGCAAACTTAAATGAATTTTTTTCCTTAGCATGTAAGAAGTAGATTTCCACTACCTCCTATTTTTCAGCTTGTACCTCGAGCTGTTGAGGCCTTCTATTGATAATAGACCGATGTTTGACTCCTAACCCTTCAAGTGTGTTGGTCTTCAATGTTGTGTTCTATGGTCCAATATTGACGTAGTTCCGACTCTTCACATAGTATGACTAACCCAAATGGGAATCCCTGCAAGTTCTACTTTGATAGTGTAGTCAAGTTCTTCGGTAATGATCTTCATGTCTGTTGCTGGTTCTACTCTGGAAGTTCACACCAAGGCTTTTGAAATTGAGGTTGGTCGTCTTTGAAAAAAACACATCTCTTACTTGTTTGCAGCAAGAGTGTGCGGTATATCTCGGACGAGGAATATCTTCTACTATATGCACATCTAAAGTGGTGAAATAGATATGCTATTGGCCTTCAATGACGATCGTTTGTGGTGTGACAAGGTTGATTCTAGAGGTCGGGAGCTATTGTGACTATGTCTGAGCCCCCAAGGCTTCCTCCTGAAAAACACATGCATGTTGATAATGAGTTGAGTGTAACTTCTATGTGTACGCCTTGCGTGTTGGTCTTTACAACCGCCGCTCATTTTTTAAGCAAATGGTCAACTTACTTGGCCATTTAGCACCTTAATAAAATTGTTACGTGAGTCACTGCGTTCAGTCAAATCTGCGGTCAATTGTTGCATGTAATCTTTGCTTCAAGTTGTTGAATGCCTCATCCAAAATGTTTCTTAGTAAACAATGTTGATTATTAAACTGTTCCTATATTTCTTTAAGATTTTTATTTCTTTTACATTATGTCATATGATACCTTACATTTGAACTCGTAAAAGGAGCCAAACGTCATTGTGTTCTGTCAAATCTACAGTCAATTGTTGCAAGTCATCACTACTTCAAGTTATTGAATGCCCATTCACGATGTTTCTTAGTAAACAATGTTGATAATTAAACAGTTCCAATATTCTTTAAGATTTCTATTTCTTTTTATATTCTGACATATAATACCTTACATTTGAACTCGTAAAAGGAGGCAAACATCCCGAGTAGGTCAATGTTATTACATTACATTTGATACCTTACATTTGAACTCGTGGAACCCCCCC
>JAULKM010083739.1:0-11499 GCA_032355605.1 Rubia tinctorum
ATTCTACACTTTTTCTTGGGATATAATTAAACTAGATCTGGTAAATGCTGTTAATCACTTCCTAGGAGGTCACCATACCCCCCCAATCCATTTCAGCCACATGGATTACTCTAATCCCAAAAACACCAACTCCAAAATCTTTTGTAGATTACAGACCTATTAGTCTCTCTAATTTCATTAATAAAATATGTTCTAAACTAATAATGGAAACACTAAAGCCTCATATGAATGATATTATCTCAAATGAACAATCTGCCTTTATGCAAAAGAGAGATATTCCAGATAACATCATTCAAATGCAGCAAATGGTCAGATTTCTAAACTCTAAATGTAAAAACCATAATCTAATTTTAAAACTGGACATGCATAAGGCTTTTGACATGGTATCTTGGGGTTTTTTAAACTCTATCCTTCTAAAATTTGGTTTTGATGGTAAGCTGGTCAGGCTGATTTTATCCAACATTGCCTCTGCTTCATTTTCTGTTCTATTTATGGTGTTCCTCATGGATTTTTCAAAGCATCAAGGGGAATAAAAAAAAGGGGATCCTTTGTCTCCTTTCTTGTATAATCTACTCACTGAATCTTTTTCCAGATCAATTAAAGCATATTTCCAGCATGATTACCTGCAATACTTTTTCTGCACTGCTAACTCCTTAAAAGTGACACATTTAATGTATGCGGATGACACGACTATTTTTCTGAGAGGAGGAAAGAAAAATCTTAGAGGAATTAGAAATTTTTTGCATGCATATCAGGTGGCTTCTGGTCAGTTGATAAATTATCATAAGAGTGAGTACTATCTAGGAAGTGGGGCTGACAGTGCTCATCACAGAATGATAAAATCAATTTTAGGTATGAAAAAAGGCACAACACCTTTCAAGTACTTAGGAGTCCCAATTCATAGTGGAAGAATGAAGTCCTCTTATTTTATTGGACTTTTAGAAGCTTTTGATGCAAGATTGAACAATTGGAAAAATAAATGGTTATCTCAGGTAGGTAAACTAATGCTCATTAAAACATGTCTTCTATCCCTTCCTGTTCATATCTTTGCTACTCTCAAACTTCCTAAGCAGATAATTAGAAAACTGGAAGACAAAATGTCACACTTTTTGTAGGGTTCAACTGAGCTTGGAAATTAGAAAGTTTGGAGAGCTTGGTCCAAGATCTCTTATTCAACATCTGAAAATGGACCTGGCATTAGAAATATCCACTATTTCTTACAGGCTTTCTCTTGTAAATTATGGTGGAAAATGCAGTTAAATGAATCTATATGGACTAATTTCTTATGGTCACTTCCCGAGTCTTCCAAAGCTTGTCCTCTCTGGAGGAGAATCTTCTTAGTCACTGAACTTTGTAATGCATGCTCTAAAATCATTCCAGGCAATGGAGAGTGTAGTTTTTGGAATGGGAACTGGTCTGGAGATGGGGCTCTTTACTATAAATGGCCTCTTCTCACAATCCCTTTCCCTGATTTTACTCTTGCTAAGGTTATAGAGAACAAGGAGCAATTAATCCTCATTTTGGAGCCTCATTTGGCTACCAGCACCATAGCTTTACTGCAAGGAATCAGGTTATGCCATACATACAGGGACATAATGGTTTGAACTGCAGCAACTGATGATAATTTCTCTATCAAATCAACTTATCACAAACTAAGGGATTCAAGGACCAGAAGAACTTCACTACAAGGATTTGGACAGGTCAAATACCTAGTAAGATATCATTTTTATATGGAGGGTTATGAACAACCTACTACCTTTTGATGATATCTTGCTTAGATTTGGTTTCAATCTTCCATCCAAATGTTGGAAATGTAATGAGGTGGACTTCCTGGAACACTTCTACAATGCATGCCCTTTTTCATTGGATGTATGGTCTAAAATCCACACTTTAATGGCAGTAAATCCGAGGAATTTTAACTCCATATGGGATCGTATGTCATTCTATATTAATAATGCTGCCATGTCTAAGCTCCATTGTAATATCATACTAATACTTGGGCTGACCACTTTTGGGAGTTATGGAAGGCAAAGAATGCGTTTATTTATGACAATGCCAATGCTTCCATAAATTCAATAATCTCTTCAATTAAGAGTATCATTTTCAATATTTTCTCTGCATTCCCTATACATATCACCATACACAGTGATAACATTTGGTACAACAGTGGTTTAATACCTGCTATGCCTCTTAAAAGAAAGAAAAAGGTAACAATTTGCACTTGGAAACCTCCTGTTACTGGTCTAAAATGTAATGTGGATGCATCTTTTAAACATGGTGAGCTGTCCTCTCATGGGATCATTTTTAGAAATGAAAATGGAAAGATGATGGCTGCCTTTTATGACCAAACTAGAGATGTTTCACTTGTTGAGAATGAGTTGATTAGCATTTAGTTAGCCATTAATTTCTCAATTAAAGATAATATTAATTTGGTTACTATTGAAACTGATTGCAAGAATGTTGTTTCCTACTTTGAATCACCTATGAAAGCTCATTTTCAACTTTTTCACTTATGTAAATCCATTAAGGATAGGCTTAGAGAGATCTCACTTTTCCATATCCGTAGACAAAGAAATTTAATGGCTAACTCTATTGCAAAATCTGGTGGGAATTGGATTGTTAACCAACAAACGAAGAAAATTAATTGATGTAACATAGACTCTAGAACAAAATGACTCATTCTCATGGATGAAAAACAAGTGCCAAGTCTGAGAATTGAAACCTTTTACCCACCTTAATCCCTATCTTTAAAGTTTCAAATTCTTAGTTTCAAGTTATTGGTTATTTGGTTTTTGGCTTCTGCATTATGCTGGTTGCAATATCTGTTTACTCCTTCTTGTTGTATTCCACTTTCTTATATTTTTCAAACTAGCTGGACGGTGGAATGTTGGTACTGCTACTCTTTTCCTCTATTACTGCAGACTGCAGACATAGCTGTTGTGGAAAAAAACAGACCACTATCTCATCTACTGACTCTACTACAATTTTCAGAAACTTTGATGCTTTGTAAGTAAATCATGCCATTCCATTTTGCAAGTTGCTCCACACTATGAGGCAATGTGAAAACCATGAGGCACTTTGATCATCAGCCTACTTCTCAACCATCAAAGCCTCCTAATGGCAATGCAATTACAGCAGCTCTCTCCATTCATGATCAGCTGCTACTGAGGCATTGGAAACTCAGTCCTTCCATGTCTGGCCATTTCATAAATTAACATAGTGGGTGGAGATTTATGAAATGGAATCAATGGAAGGTTTCTAGGAGCATCTCATGATCTTTTTTATATCTCCTTTGTACATAAAGGTGTAGAGATTCGTGTACAATTTTTGTCTTCTCAACCATCAAAGCTTTAAGCTTCATGTAACTCACTTTGAATATTACTTTTTTAAAGGCATGGGGAGCTTTTTAATATAAACCCCAACCTATTCAAAAAAAAAGATCAACTTGATCCGTCGCTCCGCATATAAATTATTTTGTGATTATGTTGTGGGAAATAACATCAATAATTTCATAATATCAATTTTCATAATTATTCATCATACTAATATAGAAATATAAATAAAATTTTAAATTTTAAATTTTTTTTATTGCTCGCAATCAACTCGCTTGATAAATAAATCATTTTTAAGGTAAAATCTTGGGAAAGACTGTCTTTCCATAGGCATATGGAAAGATGGGGTTGAATTGGAATTATAGAAAGGTAAAAGGTTTTAGTTGCAATATTAAAAATTTATTATGCAACATTTAGGAGTAATAGGTTTATGACCCGATTAATACAACCTGAAAATTTTATTTTGATTTTTTCAAATTTATAGTTTAAACCTTGGTCTTTCTATAACTTATGAAAAGACCGTCTTTCAAGAGACAGACTTAGAGAAACATGTTTTACTAACATATTTAACTTATTCAGTAAAATGTTTAATTAAAAAATACAGTAGTCATTTCATAAAATTAAGTAAAATTGCATTATTGTGAGTTAATGATTAACAAAATTACTCGATTTCCCTGCCAATCAACTATAGTATGATGAGGAATAGAGGCATCATTAATCTACAAGTCTACAACCGAGCTCACAAGATTGTCCCTGATTATTTGATCAACCTTTTCATAAAAGCACCACTTTTAACCTCTCTTTTTTTACTTCATATGTTTTTTTTAAAGTTTATCTCACTTTCTATTTTCGTAGGATTTTCTAACAAGATAGCAAAAATTGGATTATTTTCAACAACTAATTAAACTTTTTACTCAACTCTTTCTACAAATTTTAACTTACTAAAAATGTCAAACATAGTAAAACAAAGGTGCTCCCTCCGTCCCATGGGATTCTGCAAAGAGAGAGTCTATCTTTTAATTTTCAATGATGTGAAATGACCATATTACCCCTGTCTTCTTCAACCATCCTAATCCCAACCCCCTCCTCCTCTACCACCACCACCGCCACCACCCATATCTCGATCTCCATTTTCGCCGACCCACCTTGTCCGCCACCCATCTCCCAACTCAATTTTTGCCGACCCGCCTCCTCCACCACCCATCTCCCGACTTCGCTTCCGCCCCTCCTTCAATCTCCCCTCCTCTTTCAATCTACCCAATCGTCGCCTCCTTCCTCAATCTGGTCGCCGCCAAATTCAATTGCCACCGGATACGAGGGTTTGTGCGAGGATTTGGGCTGCACAGAGGGTTGCGGTGGAGAGGACGAGGGGTTACAAAGCTTCGAGAGAGGATTTGGGCTACACAGAGGATTGCAATGCAGAGGATTTGGGGTTACGTAGGTTTGATCGGCGAGGGTTTATGCTGCGGAAAGGAAGAAGAAGTTTGGGAAAAAGAATGATGAAGAAGTGGTGGGCGGGATAGTGTTAAGTGTAAAATTTTAATTGTTTAGGGGTAAGTGCTTCTTTTGTTAGATTAGTTTTTTCTAAATATGAAAAGTGTTTATATTTATTTGGAACATATATAAAAGGAATGTGTGCGGATTCAACTAAACGTGGGAAGCAGTACATTTATCACTATGTTTTCTGATTCACCTAAATCCATGTGGCTATTTTTGTCTTGATCGAAATTCTCCTCCCTCTCCCTTTCTTTAACGGTCCCTTTTTTGCATCATTGTAAAGCAATGGCTTATTCCAGGATTTTCTCCATGAGAATCACAGTAGTCATTTCACATTTATCCCTGAAGTTTATGTTGTCGATTCCTTCATAAAATGAATAGAGAGTTAGTTTCACTCAGCGCAGAAATACATTGAAAAAACATAGTATATTTAGTTTTGATTAGATAATTATGATCAGCTAATTTAAATTGACACCTCTAACTGAGATTGGAGTAGGTGCAATACTATATTTCTTTTAAATTTATATTTTTCAAAAGTGGTTATTTTCTTAATATAACAATATGTATTCCTGATAGAATGTAAAACCCACAAATAATTGTGGTTGTGTGTATTCATATATATAGTGAGTACAAATGGTAAACGTGATAGAATCAGATATGAAAAATGATATATACAATGCAAAGTGTGAGACTTGTTGCAATGCAAAGCTTGGACCGTAAGAACTCAAACTGGGGACAAGGTAAACCCTTTGTAAAAATGTTAGCAAGTTGTTGATCCGTAGGAAATGAGCAACCTTGAACTTGTCAAAAGACACCATCTCACGCACAAAATGATAATCAATATCAATGTGTTTGGCTCTCTTATGCGAAACTGGATTATGAGCAAGAAAGAGAGCACTGTCATTATCACACAGCAAAATAGGCGGCGCACGGGAAGAGACGCGCAAATCCCGAAGTAAATTCATCAACCAAACTAGTTCCGCAGCATTATTGACCATAGCCATGTATTCTGATTCTAAACTTGAACGAGAGACCGTAGGTTGTTTCTTCGCACTCCATGAAACCAGATTACCACCAAGAATAATGATATAACCATAAGTAGACTTACGAGTCTCAATACAGCGAGCCCAATCATCATCAGAATAACCTACGACTGGAAAAGTGAAAGAATTCGTGTGAAACTGAAGACCATAATGCATAGTGCCATGAACATAGCGCAAAATTCGAGTAACAGCTTGGTAATGGACATCAGTAGGAGCCTGCATATACTGACTGACCGTATTCACAATATAAGAAATATTGGGACGAGTAATTGACAAATATTGTAGTGCATCAACCAAAGAACTATAAAGTGTGGGATTTCTGAAAGGCTTGCCAAAAGAACTTGAAAGCTGCGAAAAGGCCACAAATGGAATAGCAACTGGTGCTAAATTCTGCATTTCGGCACGCAATAAAATGTCTTTAGAATATCTTTCTTGTCTAAGGAATAAGCCATCGGAATTACGAACAACCTCCAATCCCAGGAAATACTGTAAAGTGCTAAGATCGGTAATTTTAAATTCCTGATTAACCTGATCAATAAACTTCCAAATGAGATGACCATCATTACCGGTGAGAATAATGTGATCAACATAAACCAACAAATAGAGTAAATAGGCACATGTGAGAACACAAATAAGGAGGTATCTGCAGAATTGCACACAAAACCCAGACCAACCAAAAAAAGTACTAAAACATTGAAACCAAGCACGAGGTGCTTGTTTCAATCCATAAATGGCCTTGCGTAGACGACAAACATGATCAGTTCACATAGGATCTTTGTAACCAACAGACTGCTCCATGTAAACCAGGGAATCAAGAACACCATTTAAAAAGGCATTCTTAACATCAAGTTGTCTCAAGGGCCAATTTCTGGTGATAGCTATGGATAAAATAGTACGAATGGTGGAGGTCTTCACCACTGGACTAAACGTACGATCATAATCGAAAACAGCTAATTGTGAAAAAACCCCGAGCAACTAACCTGGCTTTATGCCGATCAAGTAAGCCATCATATTTGTACTTCAAATGATACACCCATTTAGAGCCAACAACATTAACATTGGGAGGATGTGGAATCAACTCCCATGTATGCTGAGTGCGAAGGGAGGCAATTTTAGAGTCCATAGTAGCAACCCAGTCCTAATTCTTGGCAGCAGAACGATGACTACAAGGCTCAATCTTTGCAAATAAAGCACTCAGAAAACCAGAAATATCATAGTAAAATAAATCCTCGTATCTTAAAGAACTAGTGCGAGAATGAGTGGCCATCGAATTTTGGGGAGAGGGAACCAAAACCGGAGATGATGTGGATCCCAAGGTGATTGACGCAGAACCCCGGGCGATAGACACAGAACCCCGGGCGATAGACACAGAACCCAGGACTGGTGATGGCGGTCAGGTAGAGGCCGACAATGGCTGCGCTGGTGAAGCAGAGTTTGCCTGATCAGCTGGTGAGGTTGTCTACGTTCGGGCTAGTCGCATGTGATTTGTACGCGCGACTGGGGTGACTGACATGTGATTCGATGATGGCAGCATCATCATATGAGTTGGCTTCTGTCGGTCATGCTGCTGGTCACTCTGTGGCAAACAAACACAATTTTCTAAAGAACCCAGAGTTTCCGGTACACGATGAAATTCATAATTTTCCAAAATAATGGGTGATTTGACTGGAGAAGATGGCTCAAACACCTCCGACAAAACTGATGAAGGCTCCAAAAAAGCATAAACATCCAGTGATGATAAATCTCTAACAAAACCAATACAAGTAGCCGGAAAAAATAGCTCATCAAAGCGAGCATGGCGAGTGATGCACTTCTTCTTCGTGTGAGGGTCAAGACATCGATAACCCTTGGACTGTGAACTGTAACCCAAAAATATACAAGACATACTCTAAGGTGCTAATTTATGCGCAACATAGGGCCTCAAATACAGAAAAACTCGATAATCAAATGGATGAAAATTGGAGCAGTTAGGCGTAGTATCAAAAATAACAGAGAGTGGAGGCTGACTAGATAAAATCAGAGTAGGCAATATGTTGATTATGTAGACTGCTGTCGAAAATACATCATACCAAAATGAATGATGAAGGCCAGAATGAAAAGGCATCGACAAACCTGTCTCAGTAATATGAAGATGTTTTCTCTCTGCGCGATCATTTTGCTTAGGAGTGTAAGGACAAGAAAGTTGATGATGAATGCCCTTTGACGTAAAATGAGTTCGCATGCAATGATTCACAAACTCGGTTCCACCATCACTCTGAATACTTCAATGGTGGTAGAAAACTGGTTCTCAACAAAAGATTCAAATTGCATGTAAGCCTCTACAAATTCAGAATTCTGTCGTAGAGGATATAACCAAGTAAATCAAGAAAAATCATCAACAAAAATGACATGATAGGAGTAGCCAACTCGAGAAACAACAAGTGAGGGTCCCCATAGATCACAATGAATCAAATCAAGTATGTGTGGTGTGCGTTTTAAATTATCTTTAAAAGCAAGACGCTTGCCTTTAGCCAACTCACAAGAGGGATATAAATGAGGCTTAGGCAGCAAACTAGTAATTAACAAACATCCAGACTTGCTCAAAGAAGAAATTACGTTGTAGGGAACATGACACAATCTACTGTGCCAAAGTTCAAAAGATGCTTTAGAAGCACTCTATGTAACAAACAGAGATAAAGCAGCACCACTATAATCCAAAACATATAAGCCACCATCGTGATGGCCTTTGCGAATAACATCTCTGGTAAACTTGCTCAAAATAGTGAAAGAAGAATCATCATAGCAAATAACGACATTCATATCCTGAGTCAACTTGCTAATAGACAACAATTATTTAGTAATATGTGGAACAACCAAAACATCAGACAGTGATAGGGAATTAGAGACTCGATAATGACCAAAATGAGTAATGGTTAGAATAGAACCATTTCCAAAAATAACATGTCGGTTACCAGAATAAGGAGTCATACGATCAAGAGCGGACTGAGAGAAAGTCATGTGGTTGGTTGTGCCAGAATTAGCTATCCAGTGAACATGCGGTAAAGAGCCAGAAGAAGAAGTCTGAGAGACTAAGTGAGGACATGTTGAGGCAGAGTGACCAAATTTCTTACACCACTGACACTGCAACTGGTATCATTCACCGAGCAATTTAGAGCAAGAAGAAACAACATGACCCAAAACGTGACACCATTGGCACCGTGGTTGATCAAAATGAGCCTTGATAAAAAATTTTAAAAAAATTTGATGCTGACTGGGCAGTGATGAAGTGCTAACTGGGATGCTGTGTGTGGCGCTGACTAGGATGGTGACTGGGATTTGAATCTCGCGAGAAATTAGAGAGATGCGCTGGCAGGAGATCTGGTCACGATATTTTGAATGTCTCATGAGAAATGAGAGTGTGAACTGGTACGTGGTGGCACACGTCACAAGAGGGAGACGCGCATTGATGCTTTGAGCGTGTATGATGTGAGGATCTCGGAAAAAAGGCAGAACCAGAAGCCGGAAAAACACAAAGAAGATGACAAAAAATGGAAACCGCTTTGACGACGAAAAGAGATCAGAAATTCTGTGAAGAAGAAGACCGGCGACCAATATTAGTGGGAAAATTGTGGAACACGGCGGAGTAGTAGTGGATCGGTGGAGCAATGTCGAACAAACAGAGGTTGTTGGCGGACGACAATCGGATGACAGCGAGCGGCGAAATGGACCGAAGACTGTTAGCGGAAATCAGCAGTGACGAGGAACGGCGATAGGCGACAAGAAACAATGACGAAAGTGGCGACCGACAACAGTCACCAACGGAGATTGGAGTTTTGGTGTCTTTGGATTTTTTTTATTGGAAGAAAAGGGGAGGGTCTTGGTAAAAGAGAAAAAATATAGGATTTTACTAAAACTTGTCTGATACTATGATAAAATGTAAAATTCACAAATAATTGTGGCTGTGTGTATTCATATATATAGTGAATACAAATGGAATGCAAGATAGAATCAGATATGAAAAATGATATGTACAAAATCTAATCAGAAAGAGTTTTCATTTCTTAACCTGATTCTAATTAATCTATATTTTATTAATTCCCTCAGTTTCGTTGGATTTATTACACTTTACTTTTTGAGTTATTTCTATAGGTTTGACGCATTTTTTCTTTTTAGCAAGATTTTTTAAATTTCATCCACGCATTCTACTTTTTTTCTTTTTATTCAATTTCATCAACTCATTTCATTCGATTAAATTCAAACACGTAAAACTATGATATCAAGATCAATGAAACAAAGGAAGTCTCACTGACAAGTTACAACATACTCCCTCCGTTTATCTATAATTGACACTATAGGTTTAAGTGTTTGAATTTAGGTGGAGAAAATGAGTGGATGAAATTGAATGTAGAATGTAAAGAGTAGAATGATTGGATGAAATTGAAAGAATATTACCAAAAATGAAAAGTGTGCCAATATAAAAGAAACAACTCAAAAATGAAAGTGTGTTAATAATAGAGAAACACTTGGAGTTTCATTCTATCCTTTTAACTTTTAAATAAATTTATCCACTTAATTACCTTTAAATAAATGTAAGTATCAAATGATAACGATTTCATCGATAGACAAACGAATGAATATTCAATTCAATCATTCGTATTACACTCATGAATTTATAGACTAATAATATTTTTTTGTTTTTTCACGACTAAGCAAAAGCCGATATGATCCTAGATTGAATGATATCATGATTCCTCATCCCAATTTTATTTTATTCCTCCCTTTATCCTAACATATTCATGACTCCGAAAATTAAGATCAATGCTGGCTATTATTACAAGTCCATTCACTCCAAATAGTTCACATTAGAGTACAAGATGGTTCCTCCCTCCGTTTCACCTCAATTTGCAAGAATTTTTTTTCACGATTATTTAGAACCATATTTGACAATTAATATGTTTAACTACGTATAATAATGATAAATAAAAATTTAATATTTAGAAATTGCTTGTTATGACGAATCCAATCATATAACACACTCCATCTATCCCACTATAAATTACTTATTTACCTTTTCACGGTCTTCAATGAATATGTTTGATCGTAGATATCTCTAGTTACTTATAATAATGCCGCATAAAAAATGATATTTAGAAAATAGATGTTAAAATAAATCTAATAAGATTTCACATCATATTTTAATTGTATATAGATTAATTAAACAATTTATAGTGGGATGGAAGGAGTATGATAATATTATTGTTTATATATTTATTTAAATATGTGGTTAAAGTTGAATAGTAAATAGTGATATAAAGTGAAATGTGCAATTTGAACCGGTACATATGGATGATGAAATTTACATGGATGCTTGAAATCTTGATAAAGATTGCATTTTAAAGGAATTGTAGACTGCGTGTCAAATAAAGGAATTGTAGACTTTCATAACAATTTGATAAAATCAACGAACACAGTTCCGTTTCAAAAAACAAAAAACAAAGAAAACGAACAAAATTTTATTGTACTCCCTCTGTGCCAGCTGAACTGACACTCTTGTTTATTAACACTATTCTCGATCAAAATTTAATCACATATTTGAATAAATATATAAATAATAATATTATCGTATATGATATTGTTCAATTCGTTGT